>CAJFCX010000019.1:0-75048 GCA_904066255.1 Eimeria sp. OTU-X | reverse complement strand
ACCCCCCCCGGGTTAACCGCAACGGGTGGGCAAATTCTCCAGCTATTGCCTCTACAAAGAGGCCCATTACTGTTTCTACCCTTGCAAGTGAGCACACAGGTGGTACTAACTTCCTCTGTCAATCCTCTGGTTTCTTCTGGTCTCAAGGGCCCATAAGTTGCCAGCGCCTCTGCGGCGTCTGCCACCTTCAGCGCCTTCATGCGCTTAAGGTGCAGCGTAGTGACCTCTGAAATAACATCCTTGACTATTTCGCTTGTTTTAGTGTTGAACAAAAATTGATGCTGTTCATCCGCCGTTTTTACATGCAGTAACACCATTTTAGCAAACAGCCCGTCGTTCGGATTGGGCGGGAGAGCGTGAAACCGAGCAGTCTGCCCGAAAGAGTGGTCAGTTGCATGCTTCAATCCGTTAAAACCATTGAATTTTTCCGAGATGGAGTTCGTTGGAAAGGAACGCCCGTGGCGGTCTGCACACCTACACTGCAGGCGGCCGCTTGTGGCCGTGGGGCGATGCACAGCCAAGCACAGCGAGACGAGCCCTGCTGGAGCCACTTTGAGTTTATGCTTGCCATAAAGAAAAATTGTCCTTGTAACGGCGAAAATAATATAGGAAAACGAATTTCATCTGTAGAAGTGGAAACCTTGTTTCGAAATGGTAAGCTTAATCCTTCTTTTGGGTTTGCGTACGGGACCATGGTTCACTCCGTGCATAACGGCACACACCAGGCGCATACACATACGCACACATACAATACATATACGCACACATATATATGGGCATAGGCGGGAACACACGGTCGAGTGTGGAGCGGAAAACCAGTGGTATCTTTATTCCCCGTGCGTCAAATGCTTACTTGATCTGTTTCACATAACGAGGGAAGAGGTAGTGAATTTCCCTCGGTTCGAGCAGTCACATGAGTTGCCGTGATTCCTCTCTGTGAGCAGTTGGTAAAGTGGAGCTGCACGTTTGTATACTTGTTCCATGTCAAAGGACTTCTGGTGTTTCTTCCCCCCACGAATGTATCAGTTTAAGAGGGCCCGCCATCGAGAATCTCCTATCACTTCAAAACAGCTTTTGTCGTGTGCAGTGTAATATAACCGGTGTAATCTTCCAAGTCTGTCTGAAGCTGGCCCGTGAGCCGTAGGCTCTAGTAGACAAAAAGGACAAGTAACAGTTCTCAACAATACTCTACAGAGTTCATGCATGGAGCCAAGAAAAAATCTCTTTGTGTTTGTATGCAGCGCTGTCTTAGACCTTGAACTGCAGAAATTCGCACTGCAGCTGTTAGACTGCCTCCTCTCTCTCAACCCCAGGCGCTTAAGCCTCGGCGCACCCAACGCGTGGAGGCTGGGGAGAGAGGTCACTTGCTTTCGAACAACATTCCTCTCAAGTATTCATAGTGGCCAACAGTAGTCTTCTGGTGAGATAGATGACCCCATCAAATCCCCTTTTCCCCTCCTTGCCTGTTTAGGCTTGCATACTTGAAGTTCAATTGCTGTCATTGGATGACTTGCCCGGCAATAGGCCAAAATTATTGAGCTGCACATCCACTCAATTCTTTTCCCAGTCTCCTTGTAACTTCCTCATATCTTTGACCAATTAATTTTCAGCGCCCCCAGGTTTTGCTGAGCTCTTACCTCTTCCCGTGACTGGGATGATAGCAACCTTTGAATGGGACGTCCTTTGCAAACGCCACACATTCCTCGTAGCGGCAGTTCCTGTTTCTTTTGTATGGGTTTTCCATACTAGCCGAACAACCTGTACTGAATTTTCTGATTCACTCAACATTACTTTTTGAAGATATGTTATCCTGTCAATGTAGTAGATACCCATAATTTCGCTACTTCCGTAATACACTCATCGTGAAATCACCGTAGAAGCCAGGCAAGATGTAAGCGATCTCTTGAAACGATTTTGTATTGCTTCAGAGCCTCTCCGCTGGTGCACACAAGAACATAACTGAACAGAGAAACATCCGTAAGTGAACGTGAACGCTCCCTAACTAGTATAGTAGAGTGGAAACTGCAGGGCTGACATCACCTGAGAACAAGTTAAATCTGCTGCAGTCTGGGCCAAGAATTAGAAGCAAGCACACGCTTTGAGAAAAAATACTTCGCTAGATATGATCAGTTTTCCAGTCAACGGCCTCCCGTGTTTTCAGCCTTGATTTCCACCAGCTAATTCCACATGTACTCTTCCCAGAAAGTTATCCCCAGTCATTGAGGCTGTATTCAGGTCCTTGGCATGCGGTTAGAGTGTCAAATTACCTCCTCGCGAGCTTTCAGTTGCAGGCTTGGCAGGCCTTCATCGCGCAGTGCGCCCATGTCTTCCACGGTTTCAAATATGTCTTCCAGGAGCACTGGCACACCTATCTACTCACTTCAGCACATTCCCGCCGATACAACAAATATGCCTACTCCAAGCCAGCTGTATATAAAGGTTTGCATATAATGGGTTGTTTCATGGCCTTGTCAACGTTTAAAGTTTCGAATAACGCCGGCATCCCAGTTAGTGGGCGCTGACGAGGCCGAAGTACACGCCTGCTTGGAACCTTCCAGAACCGAGCACCTACTTACCTCACTTTAAGACCCCAAAATGGCAGTGGCATTTTTATGCAGGGGTCCACGTGGACAGACAACTGAAGAATTGCTTGCAGAATATTACTCGACGGAGAGCTGCAGTGACCCTGGTGTCGCCTGAGTCACACCACTTGTGCACAAAAGAACATAAACCAGAAGACAAGCATTTGTAAGTGGAGGTTTGTATTCCCATGCTCCCTAACTAGTATGGTACACAGGATAAGCCACTAGGAAGTGTGGGGTGATGCGCTCCTTCGTGCATTGGTCCTTATGGGGTCAGCAGCTAAAATACACAAGGAAGCGAGAGGTCTTTTGGCACTATTTTGAAATAGAATTCAGCTTAAGTCTAGTTTCAATCTTGCCCTTCCAATATTAATAGTCTAGCACTCGGCGCTTCTGTCGTCCCGTGCAGCAACAGGCTGGGATATCACCAGGATACACAGCAAATGCCGTTTAAGCTGAAGGGTTGAATCGTTGCTTTACCACAGTGTGTCATCCAAACTGTTTCGTTTCCCATTTTTATCACCAATGTGGAGGAAAATACCGGATATTAGCGTTGGGGACAGTGCATGTCATACCGTCGAGGGCGCAGCAGCCGACGGGCATCTCCCTCAACTGCAGTACCCGTTGTTGCTCGTTTCGTTACTAGACCAGAGGGTAGCGGCTTACACCAAGTTACCAAGTTTTCTTTCGAGCTGTTGACTTGGGGCCTGCATATTCTCATCTTCACAGGCCACGTTTATCTGCAGGGCCAATCCACGCAGCTATCGGCGCGGTCACTCTTGGTATGCGCAGTACTGAACAGATGCTTGTGTGTACAAAGGTTGATGTGTAGAGTACACCGTGGAATTTTCTAGTATCCGGGAACCCAAAATGGAGGGTGTAAAGTCCCGAAACGCTTCAACCTTGCTCTGGGTGGAGGAAACCCGCCTCGACAAAGCAGTCTTCGGCCTCTACCCAGGAGGTGACTTTCCCGACCCCGAGAAAGAGGCAGAAAGAACGCAGTGAGCTATTCGTCACTACGAATATTCAATTTTAGGCAATATAATGGACTCCTCAATCCCCCAACTCTATGGTCTAGTGGTTTTCACTCCGTGCACCGTTCAGCTGGCGCTTCGCGAGTAGACGGCTAAGTTGTGGAAACATTCGTTTCCACTATTCCCTTCACTATTTATATTTATCGGCCTTCATCGAATATCCAGTTTAGTCGTATACATCTGTGTTGAACTGCTTGCATCCATGCAGTGGTTCAATATTTATAAATTCATGTTGTTGTCTGTGAACACGCGCCAGCCCAGATTTGCAGATACGGGGGCATATCCATCGGCTGCATTCATTGTACACGCGTACGCTGAATTTCAGCAAAAGCATTGCCTGTAATCACTATCTAACGGAATGTTTTGCCTTTTAATCGCCTGCCCCGCAGGAAAGAGCTTGCTCTCTCCTCAACCAAGCGGGAATTCGTCGCCTTCTCCTGTCTCTCCCTTGCGCATGACTACATGCATGAGAAGCGCAACACCTACCAGCAGCTGGCTAGGGAGAAGTCTCCACAACATGTGAGCACCCTTGGAGCCTAGTTGGTGATTTCGAAAACCCCTTTCTTGACATTTTCGTGGGGTGCCAGAGGAATTTTTCCGAGTGAGCATCTAGTGTACTTCTATGTGCATGCATGTGTCGATATCATATGAAACCAGATATTCTTCAGTTGCATGGCATAAATTTCCTGGACTGCCAGCTGTCGAGACAAAAAATAGTGAAAGCAGGGAATGCAAACAACCTTTTTGCCTGTGTGATCCTTTAGGGCATGAGGGAAGACGACGTGCTTGCGTCTGTGCTACACCAATTGTGGGCTGGCTGCTACAACAACGCTATGTCTCTGCCAGACCCTCTCTCTGTCCTACTTGTATCTTCGAAGGAGGCCGATGACCTTCTCAAGCCCGGCGACACCCCCGACAGGTTTTCCATGCAGACTGTCCAGATTGTAGACCAAGCAATCCGGCGTTTTGCTGTCAGCAGAACCCTAATACCCTAAGTCGCTCACCGTGCCCCAAAAATCAGCTCTGTAGGCCTACAGTCTCCAGTCTGTTTTGTTTGGCTTGCACGGAAAATATAGAGCAGTTCACCTGACAAATTGTCTTTCTGCAACTAAGTGTATCTTTTTGCATGCTTTCGGTGTTCCACAGGAAGCGGAGTTCCCGGATGGAAATGGCTTTCCCACATACAGCGACAGTATCACTGCCGCCTTTGCGGCAGCTTTCCTTGTATTCGTCTTCGAGTTGATAATGTTTTTCGTGCGGCGCATTCCAAACTCATCTCATAAGGCGCCACAAGGGGGCAGTAGGACTTTGGAGGCTACTCAGAATGCGACTCAAAATATGGCACCTAGGAAGAGTGCACTGCAGCAGGAAGGTCCATCAGAGGAGACGTTGAAGGCGGCGGAGGTGCAAGAGATGAGAACATGCATTCAACGGAGTGGAGGTTCGCGCAGGACTAGCACAACGGGGTCCCCAAAGGGGGCTTCTAGAGCCGCCCCTCAAAGAACATCTTAGACTGCTTACATGAAACCCAGAAACAAATGTCTCTACTACCGAGACAGGATGCCCTCGGCTTGCGTCTTTGCACAGTGGACATGTGAGAAAGGGGGCAGACAGTCAAATCCGGCGGAACCTGAGCAGGCACTGCTGACTGCAGAAACCACCCAGGAAAATTACGCACAGGAAGCACCCCAAAAAGGAGGGAATAGAGGCTGCTCTTTCTGTGAGGGCGGTGCCAGCTGGCTTCGAAGGAGCCGAGGTAGACCCGAGGTAGACAGTTTATGTCTCCCGTGGAGAGACAAATTAGTACTCTAACTCCTACCTACTTCGTTAAGGTTTACCTTCTCTTTGAGAACTTGAAGACCGTTGGTAATAATTAGCAGACTACCAGCATACTGCCCTAAAGGCACCTTTGCCAGGTGTACTTTTTTGGCACTCGAATGCTGTACAACCACACCTGCACGTGCTCCGCGAGTCCCTTCCCTTTTGTTCGTTCTTGTTTGCAGAGTAAGACGTACAAATTTTAGTGCAGCAAACAGGTGGGGAGCCGCAAGTAGAGCAAACCTGCTGTTGTTGGGCATCCACTCAGGACGCGCTAACAGAACTCACAAAAAGTGTTGCATCTCGGGAATCCCTAGTCTCTGCGGCAATCAATTCTTAAGCACTTGGCGTAGTACCGCGTAACAGCCACTGCAGCAGCCGAGGCAGCTTCTACGCACTGCACGGATTGCTAAAGAAGCAAACAGCACAAGGCAGCGGCAGTAAAATACATAAGTGAGGCGAGTGCGAACGCCTACGACTAAAGGTAGATATGCCAATTCGGAACATCCAACTGCTTCAAGGACAGAAAGGGTTTAGCAAAAAGGGCGGTTGCGATAAAGACCTCATGAACGACCTTATGGAGTTTGGGAGCAGCACCGGTTTTGGTTAATTGAAGACTAGAGAGCAATCGGAGTTGCCCTTACAGCTTCACGGAATGTCTAGAGATTTCGGGCTGTTTGGTCTCCACAGGGCAGGCACAGAAGAGTAGTAGGCGCCTCCTATTGGAGCATCCAGGGCACAGAAAAAGCGGCATCGGCAAGAGCAACAAATTCATCATGTGTCTCGTTACCTCGATTAAACTCCCTTTTTCCCTTGTGCAAGGTCAACCTCCTTAGCGAGGGCGAGAAGCCTATTGATTTCGGAGTGTAATTTTATTCCTTCCTTGGTGTTTTGGAGCATTTTTTGCGGCCAATCCGGATCGAGGGCGCTGCAGCCAAGGGACCAGTCTTTGTCGAGCACATATACTGGGAATGGGCCATCTTTCTCCACACGCGCGCCACTAATCAATGATACCACTTCTGCTGCTGGGTAGGTGTCTCGGCTGAGCTGGCCCTGATCCCGGAGCATTTCCAACCGCTTTCTCAGTCTCTCAGCCCGAACAGGAGTGGGAGGTCTCACTGCTACTGCTGCTGCCCCTCCTGGTGGGTGCTCTATATCTACTCCAGGTTGCTCCAGTGGGAAGGGGGTTTGGCGAGATGGATGCAACAGATGTGGGGTCAAGGCACAGTGCACGCTGCTAGCTGAGGACAAATCCGAAGTTACGTTCGTGCTGTTACTGCCGAGGTCAGTTGGACTAGCTTCGCTGCCTTCCAATTTGCTTTGGCCTAATACTGAGGCTGTTATTGTTGCTGCTGCAGCTGCTAATGGAACTGCAGAGGTGCCTCCAGTTTCCCAGAATGCTGGCTGCTGAGGGGGCTGTGACCGGTGCAGTTCCGGGACGTGGTTTGCTGCACCGCAGATATTCAACAAAGATGCTTGAGAGTTCTTCCGCAGCAAAAGGGCCCGGCGAGAAGCCTCAGCGGCTTGTTGCCCTGCTGGAGACCGACGACCAGACGCTGGCACGTCTGGCTGAGGAATTGGACAGGCACATGGAGGACTCACGGTCCTCGGACGGCCTCCAGGGAGCAGTGGGTGAGCGAAAGGCTTCTCATGACTCCCGTATGGCGACAAAAGTTCTTCACTGGGGGGTGCAGGTCTCCCAGAAACAACAGCCTCTACAGAGTTGCCACGAATCGGCTGCAACTGCTGCAGCTGACAGAACTCTGGCTGCTGAACCTCTGAAGTGGCCTGTAGCTGCCTCACCCGCTGGTACTGATGCGGAGTAAGAACACGATCGAAAGGTGATACGATGTCGTTGCCACAAAGCGGGCGAGCTGCAGCTGCAGCAGCTGCAGCCCCTGCTGCGTGCGCAGCTGCCGCTTCCGCTTCTTCAGAAAGGCGAACTCCAAAGAATGTCCGCTGCATTTCGATGAGCTTCTTCTCCGGTTGTATTTGACGATTCCGTTGCTCGTGTAACAGCAGCAGTTGGTGGTGCGTCTGACACTTCTTGCTAGGCGGTGACATGCTCAGTGCATGTGGCAGCCCTGTAGGCGACTCTGATCTTGTTGTGGCATAATGCCCAGTCTTTGGAGCATGGAGAGTCGGCGCAAGTAGCCTCTGGAGAAACAACTGGTGCTGTTGACGTTGCTGCTGCCGATACAGGTCTAAGGCGGGGAGTTGTTGCAGCGTGCAGCTGGTTTTTGCTGGCAAATGAGCCGCGGGTGGTTTCAGCAACTTCTGCTGGAAAGCGCGTTGCTCTAGCCGCTGCTCCTGCAGCACCTGTTGGTGCAGATGCTGGTCGCGAGTAGGATGTAGCTGCTTCTGCAGGCGGGAATTACTGGGGCTAGGAAACAACGGAATGTTACGCTGATGCACACGTAGGTGCCCATGCTGCTGGCCCGCTTCCTGCTGTCCAAGCTGGTTCTGCAGCTGTGTAAGGTGCTGCTGCCTTTGGCGTCCCCGCATGGAGCACCCAGGAGGTCCTGTTGCCAGCAGGGAACTGAGTTTTTGCGTGACGGTGGATACCAGGGCTTCAACTGAAGGGCCAATAGAAGTTGCTGCAGTCGAGGCTGAATCATCTAACACTTCTGCAGTCAGCTCTACCGCAGCACCAGCTGAAACGGAACCACTGGTATAAGGACCACCGGTGGATCTTCCGTAACTGCCTGCGTGGCAGTCTGGCGGCAGCTGAGATATTTGGGGACCTTTCCCAACAGAGGGCGCTGAAGGGTGTCCCAGCCGATCTCGCTGAACTTGCTTGTCTTGCAGCAGTGGAGGCGAGTGCACTTTTCGTTGCCGTCCGCTATACCCCACAGGCTCGTCCCGTTGCTGGTGACGGTCCAGTTGTTCCTGGCGTGTTTCCACAGCACACTGAATGCTAATCTCTTTGGCAACACCTTCCATCGTGGTAAGACCAGCACTGCCCGGAGCAGCAGTACCGCCTACAAAGGAGGTGCCAACGGCAGCTGCGGCAGCTGCTGCCCTCGGCTGACCACCTCCCAAGACGGGAGAGGTGTTGCTGGGATGTTTTATGCACTTGTCGTCGGTTTCATTTACAACAGCAGCAGATGCGAGCAGAGAAGAGCTGCACCCCAGAGGTGCTGCGCTGGAACATCCACCCAGAAGAGGCAAAGCTGGGAGCTCAGAGTCTTCCAGCTGTGTGCGATGCTGCTGGTGGTCGCCATGTAGCTCACCTATTGAGCTTGCTGGTCTCCACGGTGCAGAGGGCTCCAAACGTTTGCTAGCACAATAAGGAGGAATTGCACCAGGGGCAGTTTCTCTTGTTGCCACCGCTGCCACCGGGGGGGCTGCCGCGTCTGCAGTATCTGTTGCTTGCGATGGTCTTGACGACAGTCGTGAAGGGTGGGGTGTTCGTAAATCTGAAGCTGTCATGCAATGGCCTCCTGTGTTTCGCAGGTGCTCTCTCTGGTGATGTTCCGGCAGGGCTGAACGGTGTTGCTCCTGTAGTGCTGGCTGCTGTTGCTCCTCTGATTGCTTCTGCGGCTGTGGTAAGCCCAGTTGCCGATTCCAATCTTTCTTGTATGCTGCTGCATCAAGTAGGTCGGGGCCGTCCCACTCGGCTGTTGCGTCAGCGGCAGCCCCAGTAATACTGACTGGTCGTGTTGCTGCTCCTGACTTTCCATATACTGCAGGATGTTCTGGCGTCGTCCCTGCTGCCGTAAACTGTAGTCGAGTGGCTCTGCCAGTTAATAATCCCACAGTGGGCAATACTGTAGCTGTTGTTGAGGCAAGACTGGTAGCTTCTTCGCTTGCATGCTTTTGTGCGCCAGCAGCAAGTCCACCAGCAGCACATGGAGAAGTAGCTGCAGCTGTTGCTGCTGATAAGAGTGCAGATATCGAGACATTTGTTGCTGGAGCTGCATCAGCGCTGCAGCGGCTGCCTGCTGAAGTTCCCCTTCCGAGGAGTGGAGCGGCTGCAGCTTCATTGGGTCCTTCTGAGGATCTAGTTACGAAGCTATGCGAGCTTCGCCTGCTGCTGTCTTCGCTACAGTTCATCGAGGACTCTAGCGATTTGGCGGCACCCAGAGAATGTGGACCTAAAGTGCTGTATGCTGGCGATGATAACCTAAGAGGTTGCCGGCGGCCCCTGCTGCCGCCGCTGCTGCAGTCATTGCTGCTAGTGCTGCTACTCCTGTCGCTTCTGCTATGACTGCTGCTGCAGCCTGGTGTTGCGGGTGTGGAAATGTTGATGCCCACAGAAATACCTGAGTCCTTGCGGCTGACTGCTTTGCTGCTGGTGCTGCTGCCCCCCTGTGTATACGGTGTCGTGAGACCAGTGGTGTCGACTGATCCCAGTAGGAGCATCGAACGCCTCTCTTGACTTTCCTGCTGCTGGTGAAGTTGTTGCTGTCCTGTCCATGTTTGTTTCTGTGAGTTTTGTTCTTCCTGTTGAACTAGCTGCTCCGGCCTCTGCTGCTGCAGGTGTAGTTGGTGCTGTAGCTGCAGGCGTTGCTCGACATGGTGCCGAAGGGGTTTTCGCTGCTGCGCTCTACTAGCTAGAACGTGCTGCTGATAGGGAAGCTCTTGCAACTGTTTCTGTTGCTTCTGGAGTTTGCTTGGTCCATGGATCCTGCAGCGCAGCATGCACCCAGAGGCAGTTGCTGGAAGTTGTTGGTATCCTGGAGCTGTCAAGTACCATAGTATTGCTCAACTCACTTGCGCCACCTAAGAAAAGGGATACATCTGCCTCCAAGACAACGATATTTCCATGGCCGTCTTTCTGCTGCTGCTGCAGCAGGCGATGCTGCGGCCACTGAGGCTTCAGGAAGAGGCCATGCGGAAGGTGCTGTCCCAGCTGCAGCAGCTTCCGCACCTAGAACAATTGAGCTAGATTGTCGGGGCATCACAACATCAGAGGTCCTTTGAAACATTGCTTAGAGACTTATATTGGTATCGCTGTAGCTGAGGCTACTGCTGAAGCGCTCGCTGCTGTTAAGAGTGCGACCCGCAATCGCAGTAGCTATTGATGGTTTCCCTGAAGGAAATTTTGGTGTTATAGCAAAACTGATCGGTCTAGGATTCTTCTCTAAGGATGGGGCAAAGAAGGGCTGTTGCAGTAGCCGTTTTTATTGCTGTAGGCACCGCCGTTGCTGAACGCGGTGCAGGTGAGAGAGGATGAGGTAGTACGACTCCTCTGCTTCTCTCGCAGCATGGAATAGTGCATAGTTACACCAGTCAACATCAAGTAAAACACTTCCTGGGCGCAGAGACAACTGTTATGGAGTTGAATTGCCGCATTTGTCTTCCTCTCTCATGTGCCGAAGGTAAGCGGTGGTGAGGGGGAGGTTGAGACTTCACAGGCTAGGAGTGAAAGCTTGCAACAGAGTCCACTGCGGTTTATTTTCAAAAACTCTGTTCAAATTTGACAACTGCCAAGGCGACAAAGACGGGTTTCTCGACGACTCCACGTTGGTGACAGGCGTGGTCTCCCAACCAACTCGGCGGCTACGTAAATGTCGGAGGGGCTCGGGCGAGGTATTCGTCAAGGAGGACCAGAACAAAAACTAAAAGCAGAAGTAAACAGTAAAAAACCATCAATGGGGATGGGGGACTATTCTGTTGGTGGACTGTTGGTAGTCCACCGCCGCCGACGAGAGCCCCTGCGACGGCCAAGTGACCCACGTGCCGAAACAACAAAGAAGGGTCAGACAACTTTTGTATAAGCATAGTTGTTTTTCTAACGGGTCAACCAACCTTGTGCCTTTGGCTTTGGTGTCTTGCTCCTCATCAATGCTAGCGTGGCTCACCAACACATACCCTGTGTGAGCCACCCCACTGCCAGGGTTAAGGCCCTCAATGCTGCAGAACACTCTCCTTTGTTCGGTGCAGACAGTCAGCTTAGTTCCCAAACATTTTATGGTGCTTCAATGTTTCATGCCCAGTAGAGTCTAATCAGGCCCGAACAGCCAAAATAAACTGTTGAAGTCAATGGTGCTGCCTATAGCTGTCGCCGACACCTGTACCGCTACCATGCGGAAAGATCAATAAGGAGCATAACAGTATGCTGGAAGAGTGCCGTTGGTTATTTTCAATAACAGCTTGTAAGCACTACCAACTGCACAGATGCTCCTTCGCTCGAAGGCGTTACAGCAACAGCAGTAAGATCTCCCCTCAATTGGGTAGCCATTGCCTTGCCTCCACTTTCATCAAGAGCACTTTCCTTGCTTTGCTCTTACTCGAAGCTTGCACTCATGTTGGTGCACATCTGTACACCCGCAGCCGAGATATTCTGGTCCACTCGGCCACTCGTCCATCATGTGCCTCTCGCACCACCATGTTAATGTGTATGCATACACGCCTTCCGGAAACGTAGTTACGTGCGGCTACACATACCCTGTGTGTGGATATACGCTAGCTCCTAATGTACATATCTGCCCCGCATGGATCCGCGAAAGTAAGGTAAAGCGGTGTTAGCCATGTTTTGCGGTGGCATTTCTGTAAGACAGCGCAGTGTAAGCGATCGGCATTGCTTCCGCTCAGTATAAGGCCGGAAGAACGCAAAGACCTGCCTTCCCATTCTTGAACACATGGAGTCTCGCCAGTTGCTTAAGTGTTAAACCGCCCACTCAATCTACCACGAAGTATTCTTGTGCGTGAAGAACAATCCCCAGCGTGCTTGCCCCTACGCTTCCTCCGCTATTCATTTCTCAGGAAAAACAGGTGAAATGAAGTACTAAGGTATATGCAAACGTTTCCTCTCTGCAAAAGTCTGCAGTCCTCGCAGCTCCCGTATATATGACGTGGGTCCTTTGAGAAGGCGACAACTCAAAACCTCAAAAGTGTCACGCGTCTGCTAGGGCACTTGACAAGCAATGTACAAGAATGTCCACCGAGGCTGCCACTACGCTGAACATCACTGCCTGGTGTGAATACACCGCAAAGCACTGGCCCACCTATCTGCTCCCATGGGTGGGACCAGTTTTCACGCGTTTGTTACCGGGCCACAAACGCATGCATCCGTTTCTTCAAGCGCAGTGCACACAAGGAATTGTTCCTGAAAAAGTGGGCTCGTTTCTAGCTATCAATCTTTTCAGATACTACTGCAAGTAAAAAACGTCCTCCATGCCCGCAAGTGACTGCAGGAACAGCGGCACCAGCTACAGCAGCCTCCGATGACGCAGCAGTCATAGCAGTCGTTACTTTAGGACGCATGAACCCTGAATACTTCTAAGGTGTCAATAATCCGTGAAAGACGAGCAGGAGACAGGCGGATAAGGGATGGAATGTGTGCCTTGGCTTCGTCCGGGGTGCGGGGCAGCAGGTTGACCAGCAACGCCAGCTCAAACTGTTGCAAGTCCCCTTCCCGCTCAAGGTGCCTGCAATCCCAGCAGCAGTAGCAGCGCTCCAGCACAAATAATCGGCAACAGCCAAACTGGATGCAGTTTACATACTCATGCTGCCACTTTCAATAGAAGCAGCAGCAGCAGTAACAATCGCGGTGCACCAGCAGGAGTAGCAACAATAGATGCTTATTGAGTTGTATTGCGACCGTACTTGCGAATCTCCACAACGGCTGTCCTGACAGTCATCTTCCCAAAGCGAGAAGAATACTCGTAGGATGCTTTGATTAAGCTGCAGATAAGCCCAGAAGCCACATGAGCACAGGCCATAGAACGCGCTATTCTTATCCCCCGCCTTGCGGCAGCCGCTGTCGCCAACAAACTGATGTCATTTCGGAATCGTAGCACTTCTGCGAGCAGAAGATATATACTGAAAGGAACAAAAGAAGTACCGTCTCCCTAGGCTACTGCTGCCGTTGGAAGCTACTGTCGCAACTGCTGCCGGAGGCTCAGACAGCTGGCAATCGGCCCAACTCATCAGCCGAGAAGCATCTGCAGCAACCAAGTCAAGTAGTTGAAGTGCTGGATTATGCAGGCCTAAGTAGTTGCTCCATTCACACACAAGAGCTCCACAGAAATGGTACTCACTTGTGCGCTTCTGCAGGACGAGAGACGGACAGGCGGAGCTGATCCCCTAGAATGAGCTGAAGCTCGCATAAATTAAGGCACTTGGCATTCTTGAACTCTGTAGGCAAAAACGCATGAAACTCACGTACTGTGGCCTGGCCTTCTTCCCCGCAGTCCTCATGGACACTGAAGCCTTTTGCCGTCGGGATCATTGCAAGGTCCCCACAATTATAAGAATAGAAACTTGACGAAAAATTCACCTGGACCCAAGTCACCCGCCAAGGAGTCCTGCGTTGGAGAATCCATTTTCGTTCGGTCAAACCCAAGCACACCATGCGGACAGGTACTACATTGAGCCCAATGTTCGAACAGCTCTTGACTACATGGAGCAATAAGGGACAGAGGAACAGTGAAAAAACACCACCCTTACAAGTCGGACGTGTTGTACAGAAAGCTGTACAGCACCTGTGGCAAGTTCAGCTGCTACGGGCGCAAGGCCAGTGTTGATTGAAAGGGATCACCGGCAAGCCCCAAACCACACTGGAAACACTTAAAAGAAAGAAATCTTATTGAAAAAGTGTTTCTTTGGCCCTGGATGTTAATGCTGTTTAGCATTTCGTCTCTGCAGACTGCCGCATGCAGTCCCAAGCACTGGCGCCGTGCCGTGCTAATATGACACGGATTCGTCTGCTGCTACCCATGTAGACGAGTAGTCGATAAAGATGTAAAATTCTTTTATTCACTACTGTTAATTGCCTCTTCGAGTACCAGCTTCTGTCCTTTGGCAGGTTACGGATGTCTTTCCTTAATATGTTTACGTAAGACATGCCAGTTCGCAAGAGGATAGCCTTTTTACAAGTGGAGCTCCAACTGATGTAGACAAATTTCTATACAAATTCCAAAAACACGCATATACGTATCAATGGGTGTTTCTGTACCTTCAGATGTTCAGCACCAGGCTCCCTCAGCTTACCGTGACACCCACGAAGTTATCCAACGACGATCCCTAATTCGAGGACTCACGTTACCCTGTAGCTCGTGTGGAAAAAGCAGTCCTGCAGAAGTGAGTATTCAAGCATACCCAATCACGGTTTCAACGCATGCACAAACAACTCGTGCAATCGTCAGAGGTCAACTTAAATCGGTACAACTTACGACTAGTAGTACCATGCATGCATGCAGCGAGAGTCGTAGGCCCCATTTAACTCTCAGGAGCTGTTTTGCAGACGAAATATTTGATATTGGAGTTCTTTAAAAGCGGCTGATCACCCTCCCTTGCAGCCTACTCTTACTGCTGGTGCTGTAAACAATATTGCACTTTTGCGCGCCAACCTGCTGCTTGGCCTTGGTCGCTGACCCTTTGGATGTTCTGTATCATGCGCCGGATTGGGAGCTAGTTTTGATGCCACCACCTCAACCTAATCAGGTGTTGAACTCTACGGTGCGCGTGGTGTCGGAGTTACTGCCGTAACTAAGGGGAGCGTCCAGCCTTAAAATTGGAAAAGGAACCCAACTACCAGGCGCTGAAGTTTCCGCTGTGTACACCCACGGTTTTAGAAGCCTCCGCTAAGTCGGGGAGGAAGCGCACCCGAGTAATTGCATCAATATTATTAACAGACACTATTTCGGGTTGTCGATCTTCTGGCTGCTTAGAGTCATATTCCCTCAGTGTTGTTGAACATATTCAAAATTCCAGCCATCTTCAATTGCTTCTTCTTGCAGTGATAGTGGCACCATACTATGGGGAAACTCTAAGAGCACTCTTAAATTCACTGAGGCGTTTTAGAGGGTCATCACTAGAACGAAATACACCGAATGGTCTAGGAGTCGTAGGAGACCAGGTCTGATAAGGCCCTTCTGCTTGACCTACCAGCGTCTCACAGAAGTGACTAAGGAATTTCCTAATGAGAGGTACTTCTTTGGTCAACGGAAGGACCTGGCCAAGAGCACCAAAACTGTGTTCACCACTGCGTGGCCCACTAGAGCATGATTATGCTCTAAAGTAAAGCTCCTGTGAAGAGCGAACCTGGAATGCGTACTCGGGACAGTCCTCGCTCCGTGGGGTACAGCGTAGAAACCATGTTTATGCAGTCAATACACTGCGGAATTTTCTAAGAGTCGCATCTGCCTCAATAGGGAAACAGGTGAATAATTGCTGACCCGAAGAATTACGATAGTGTGGATCAACGACTCAGGTCGCTGATGCCGTTGATTTACTTGATTGTTTAGAGATAGTTCATGAGCTAGCAAGTCACGGAACGATTCCTTCGCTTCAGAAATGGGGACTGTCATGAGCAGCATAGGTACCAATACTGAAGGGTTCCAAATGCAGCTAGAAAGTCCCCAAGCCCCACAAAATCCAAGACACAACTAATGCGGCCTAGTGCTGGTGCAGGGAAGGCGCGGCCTGCCATGAATTGTCTAACGCGTGGCCCTTGGCCTTACCCGAAGGCTACTGTGAGCTGCAGTGGTGCCAAAATGCTTAAAAATAGAATTCCTAACATCCCTCCCATGTCTCCAAGCGTCCTCATAAACCTAGCTCAAGTGCCTGGAGTGCAGGAGATTAGGTGGCCTGTCATAGGTTGTAACGTCCTTGCTGCACCACAACGCGCAAAGGGGAATTCCAGCACGTATATGCCTGCTTGACTGCATATGCTAAAACTGTAGGAAGTGACTGCAAAATTTTGTCTGCGTGCTGTTGATTCACTAGGCTTTCGTACGATTTGTGTGCCCAGTGCAGGCATACTTGTCAACATTGCAAAGACCTAACCACGAGGTCCGGCACACCGTAGTAAAACTCTTGCCGCAGGACAATCCCAAAGGCCAGCATACCCAATCTCCTCTAGATGCACGTGCAAGCAGTGCATGTAAATGTTCAACACCCTTGTTTTCCCTCAGCAGCCAAGCTTCACATGAGTAGAAATGCAAGTAACGGAAACAGGCGGAACATGATACACTGATGCAGTCGTCACACAGACCCAGCTGCAATTTGAACACCAAATCCTGCGGAGATAAGGGAAATGAGATTCTCAGTTGCCGATCAGGTTTACACAGTGTATGTTTATGCGATATGCGGGTCTTCTGCGAGTAAAAGGCTGAATATGAATTGTTGGACCGAAGAAGAAGAGTGGAGCAGAAACATACCGGACAGAGCACCCTAGCACACGAAGGGACTGCGAACAAATCTTCACCTTTTCGACTAATATGTATGCCGCAAGTTTATATTAGTACAAGTTGCATAATTAACGCCAATTTGCCAGAGGTTGGGAAGTTGGCCATTCACCGGGGGACCACAGTCTGTGTTCGGGCCTCCAGGAACTGCGGTGGGGCTTCCGTAGGCTGCGTCTCCCCACATGCCACCTCGGTATGGGCCTTTTGTCTCCAAAATAATCCGTCAATTACGGGCGTCTCTTTATCTGTAGTTGTTGACTTTGGGGATTTCATGGGATAGATGTGTCGTATGGGGAATGCATTGACGTCAATGTGAGATCGAGGACACGAGTATGTTCCGTCCAACTAAACCCCGCACTGCCCAACTTGAATTGGGAGAAGCGCCCTTTTCACCGAATATGGCTATACTTTGTTTCTTCACGGCTGTCCTCTAATGGGTCCCTTCCATTAAAGCCATGTTAGGCCTCTCCTAGTCGCCTGGGCAGGCACCGCAGGTGACAAGTTGCCCCCAGTAAGCGATAAACTCGTCCCCACATCGGCCACGACTCATTTGTGAAACTCACTTAGAATGTCCTGTTTTGTTTTACCTGCGTTGAGGCAATATCATACTTGGGTATGTGCGATATCCCGAGGAGGTGGTGTTGCGGCTCTGCCAACAACTCACGGCTGGAGTTATAGTCCTTCTGTGGCATAACTCTAGCCAATGGCCGAGGCATTGTGTGTGCTGCTATTCCTCCCGGAATGTATGGGTAGATGGTTGCTGTTTATCGGTTTTTCGCGGTAGCTGCTGGTGTATTCTTATATTGCCATATCATAGAAGACGCAATACTGCATCCCTCTGTTTTGGACGTACTAGCTACTTGAGAATCTCGGACGTCCTTGGGAAGGGGGATATACTGACCGAGTCATGGACTAGGTCCTTCGGCCTTGCAGAGGTGCCTTGGCTCATTATGTCGTCCGCTGACTCACACTGTAGCATGCTGTTCCCCCAGTTTGAAAGCTCGCAAGAATGCGTTTCATGGTGGTGTGGGGCTACGCTTGGCGGTTTGGGGAACCGTGCAGGTGTCTTGGTAGGGGTTAGACCTTAAGCAAGCGCCTTTTTCTTAGGTTTTCATGTTGATGGACCTCTCCCGCTGGTGCTTCCATAATAGTGATTCGACCAGAGGCAATCTGAAGAGTGTTTTTCGGCATAGGTATGTGCACCGTTGTCAGCGTGTTTTTTTCATTGTTGATGGGATGGCGAGTGTGAGGAGGAGCTCGTGATTATTTTCTTCGTAGTTGTATCACTTGGCGTACCCATGAACGGCTGCTCGATGCAGACGAGAATCCCGCTGTGGCTGAGTTTCGTTTGCGTTCACGTTCGTGGGTTGACTGCAACGGCTTCTTGTCGAGTAGCGGGGAAGGCCAGCTGGGCCAATGGGTCGCTTCTCTAGAGGGGGTCGGAAACTGAATGCTTCGGTTGAGGGGGAGAGCACGTTGTTTCCAGTGCTCTCGCTTGGCTGTCATCAGCTTCCCAGTGTGTTGCTTGTGTAATCTGCTTGTGCGTATGCATGTTGCCCACAGGGTGCAGTATGCGTCAGAGATGTCATTGGCTGCTCGGCCTGGCAAAGTGACCGTGGGGGGTTCTAGCCTAGGCTGGCGGCTTGCTGTAGGGTTACGACGGCTTTGGCAGTTTTGCTGCTTTTTGTTGGCTGGTAATGCCCATCTTAGACATATCTGTCGAAAGGCGATTGCTTGTTCGGCTTGTATCAACTGGGGGTTTCCTTTGCAGACATAGCGTTGGTCTGCATTTTTCTTCACCCTGATAGATTGCCTTCCGTCGAGTGGATCAGTTGATTGCTTTCATAGCATTGCAGCATATACGGACGCTTGCAGCAGAGTGAGTGGAGGCAAGCTGCCAGAATTGCAAAGATTTTTGTGGCTCATTGCCGCCTGAGTAGACACTGCGACTTTTTGGAGGCTTTTGAAGTTTGCGTTCCACCATAGGCTGTTCGAGGTTTAGACGCTTAATAGGACGGGACTGGGGATCCCCAACCACAGTGCGAGTTTCTTCTAGTGTAGGCGATGGTCTTTCAAAAATCTGTCAGGAATTCGTTGACCCACAGAGATACGAGCGGTCAGCGGTTTTAGTTAGTTTAGGGGAAGGACTTAGGTCTGCTGAGCCACGGATATCCGAGAACTTCTCCAAGAGAGGGTTTAATGCGCAATTTGCTTCGGCTACTTCTATTCTCAATTGGAGTACCCACCGTTGCAGTGTCCTGGAACTCGGTCGGCACTGCGGGTGGCGCCTGCACCGGAGGCTCCTGCGGTTTAGCCATTGCTTATTATACCCACTACTGTACTGTAATTTAGACTCTTCCTGTTGTAGCGTGGAAGTCTACTTTTTCGTAGCTTGCTAACACCGTTTCAGCCTTGTCGTCGGCCTTAAATTTGTTCGCTCTGTCGCCCGTTACCGCTTGGCCCTGATGAGCAGTCGTTTTTAGACATATATGCAGGTATGGTTCTTCACGTTATAAATGAGCTTCATAGTTAAACTCTAAAAGAGCGCATGCGTCGTTCCATTGGGCGTGACGCCGTCACGATATCCGCTCGGCTCTGACTGGCTTCCTCCGCTGGCGGTCCCAACCTATCACTGCCACCGGTCGTTGGTTTGGTATTGCCAGTTAACGTTATAACTTCTGGAACATTGATGAAATATTTGCAATTTATTGGCAAGCAAATAGACATCAGTTGCCCTTGGACAGGACCGAGGTCCAGAACCTGAACGCGCCTGAACCGTTAAAGACCACAGCGTCGCCCAGGTGACCTGTCACGACTCCGAGCAAACTCATTGCTGCCCTGCAGAGGCATCTGGATCGCACGTTGAGTGACTTCCGATGAGCTTTCCTGTGATACTTTTTCTGTAGTCGGCCATTCTTGTTGTGTGGGCGATTTCTGGGGGGGCAGACGGCTAAAGCCTGCAGCATCCCGGGTGGGGAGTGAGCTGTGTTTTCAGGTATCGCCTGTCACAAGCAAGGGACAGACACCATCTGCAAGCATCACTGCTTTTCCATAGCATTCTGAACAGCCAGCGAAGGCTTCCCGGTGCCCTTTGGGGTGGCAGTAGCGACTGGCGGGCTGTTGGCCACTTTGCGAACTGTTCGTAAGGCTACTTGTGAGTGTTTCTTGCAACTTACTCGCAACAACTAGGTGCTGCTTGCCAAACGCAGAGCCAGCATATATTTTTGGAACAAAGCTCTGAGCAGCCCCTGGCATTTACCTGACAGCCCGACAGAGCTTGCGCCAAATCATCCAAATCGTCGACTTGATTCCATGAGTGGCATGATCGCCGGCCGGCACAGCACTTCAATCTCCTCCGGCTACACACATTTAGAGCTCTCTGTATGCTGTGGAACCTAGCCTGGAAGACTATACGCGCCGTTGGACCTCCGTTGCCCTTCACGAAGAGCGTGCTAACTGCTCCCACAGTTTTTGCTGGCAGCAAGGAGAACGGCAAACCGCTAGAGTGATCAACTGCAAGTATGATGGATGTATCTTCTCAAGCATCCCAAGGCAAGCATACATTTGCTCATTTTGTCTCCTCATCGGCAGGGAGGGTGCAATTTCTCAGCTGTCCGCAACAACGAATCTGCCAAGTTGTGCCTGTTAATGCATCATAGATGTCACTGTCCGTGCGCTACAGACGTACAGAGATGCCTGCCAACTAGAGATACCCCACGTGGTCTGAAAAAGGCTCCATTCTTGCAGGGTGCGCCACATTGTTCTGTTCTTTCACATCATGCGCTAGACTCTTCGGCGACAGAAGCACCGCTGTCACCGCTCCCGTCTCCAGGGGGCGCACTTGCTTCAGTTGACATCAATTCCAGAGAGATGCTACTGCAGAATTCTGAATCCGCACAAACGCCACAGCCTCCTAAGGGGGAAGAGGGCCTGCAGGGAGAGAAGAGCAGCCACATTACGCCAAAGGGCAGCCAGCCGCAGATCAAGCAAACCGGCTCCTCACAAACGTCAACGGAAAAAAAGCCCTCATCTTCTGGCTTTTGCTTGTCAGCTGATGCACCCCCATACACTCCCCAATCCTCAGCAGCAAAGCAAGCAACAAAGGCAGCAAATAGTTTAGGCGCCGTACCTGAGACGTTTGACTTGGGATTTATTCGTCCATTTAACTCCCCTCCTGGGCACCAACCCCAACACAATTTACAGCAAAGACACGGCTATTCGTCGTTAACTGCACCTCTGACGACTTCTGGGGATGCGAGGGTGCCTCGCCGAGCAGATTCTGTAGGCCTTACCCAAGCAGAAGCCCAAATCCAATCCGACACTGCCCGAAAGGTTTCTCTGAAGCCAAGTGCGAATGCGGCGACGTCTACGGTACCCCTTAAATTCTGCAAGTTTCTCGTAGGCGAAGATGTTGCAGGTTTCTTGGTTGGGCGGAAGGGCGTAGGTGGGCCAACGCTCACTATTAAGATTGGTGGCCGTTGGCGTATGTTATTTTCCACTCCATGCGGAGATGCACAACTAGTGGGCATCTCCAGCTTGCGTAGGTTTCGTGGAGTGTTAGTCTCCCCGAGCACTGTCCGACCTCTGCGGTGAAATCTCAGGCATTGAAGAATTTCAGTCTCGAAATGGACCGGGGCTCAAGGTCAGCGTATCAAAGAGGGGGGAACTTTTTCCTTGTTTGCTGGAGCGAACAGCGACTGCAGTTGGTGTTGGTGATGGCGTAGAGCGAGCATTGCTGGAAGTCTCTCGAGTAGCACTCGACAGGGCAATGCATAAAGAGGAGGAACGGCGAATTGACAATGGAAAAAAAATATGCAAACCCAAAGTGAACCAATTGAACAGTTTGAATTAGCTTGTTGCCTCTCTCTACCAGTACTCCTCTGAATTGTGTCCAGGCTGTCCGCATCAGTCATCGAAGCTTTTCTGGCAGGTTGATGTATGCTGTTTGGGATGCTTAGGGATGCTTTAAACTTGTTGTCCCTGAGACTGCGCTTGTGTACATTTTCACACCGGATCCAGAAGGGCGTGTGCCTGTGCTGGAAGTCGGTAGGTAGAGATTTTCGAGACTCGCATTTTACACAGTATTTCAACGCGCAGACTGTAGGAACCGGCTCAGTGGGAGCAAGCGATATGCCTAATCTTATATCTTGAAGTAAAGTCTACTTTGTGCGCTGCAGCTAAGAAACACGGCGTTGAGATTCTCTCCTCTGCAGAAGGCGGATACCTACACAATAAAATTCATAATTTGGGACTGAAGGTGCTGTAGCCCGCCGTCTGTGGTTGAGCCTTGAGTGCACTTATTCGTTTTCTATGAGCATATTCAACATAGTCGTTCGCCACCGTGCCCCCACCGTAGATTCTTTGTGCTTGGATGAATGTGCTGCTTCTCAGGAGACCATTTTGCAAATAATTGGCACTTCAGATACGGTGCCACCAGCAGTGGTGGATCTGTCACTGCTTTACCAGGGTGACCCGTCTCTGCCTTCATCTCTCCACTTGAACTACTCGCACGCACACTTCGTTGCCACACCACCACCTCCGCCTACCCCACCGCCTTCCCCAGCTTTGAGCAGCAACTGTGGCACCTATTTCCCCCCCCACTTTGCGCATCCCTCGGGAGCGCTGCATTTAACAAGTACTCACCAGCCTTATGGAATCTCTAGCACCTGGAGTCAGACACCGCAACCGACGCCGATTCTGGACGGTCACCGGGGGTCTGTCAGCTCGCAGGCTTCTATGCTTTGCATGCCATCAACTGTAGGCAGCTCGGATAGCATGCCATCTGCTCAGGTGTCACAAGTCGAGTGCCAGTTGGCTCCGCAAAAACAAGGATACCAGGTGTCTTCTTCTTATTCCCTCCCTAGCAATGGTAACGGGTGTCTAGGTGGATGGCAGAATTGTCAGGAGAGTCCCGCCATGAGCATGCCGTCGCTGGCGGGGGAGCGCCTCACAGCAGAACTACAGCATCACTTAGGGGCCGCTATCGTTGCTGCGGCAGCAGCAAACGCAGTAACCGTCCAGCAGCAATCTTCCTCCGTCCCTACTAACACCCATAGTTCATTTTGGCCCCAACAGCAGCTGCAGCAGCAAGAGCAGCCTCAACAGCAGCTGCAGCAACAGCTAAGACCACCATGTGACTGGCCGCAGATCCATCTTCTTAGCCAGTTTTGTGTGGCCCATCCTAAACAAATCTCAAGGCAAAATGAACAGAGCAGGGCACTGCTCCACGACAGTGCGCAACGGGGGCAGTTTCATCAAGTTGAGTCGCAGCAGTCAGTTCTACCGAGACAGATACAGCAGGCGCAGCAGGATCACTCAAGCCTGCACTACTCTAATCAGCTAGATGAAATCAATGGATCTCATGTGCCGTCCTCCGCTTGCCCAATGAGTTTACAACAACTGCAGGAGCACATCAACGCTCTACAGCTGCAGTGTAAAGAGGGCGAGCAACGGGATGATAATGATGCCAGTGTAAGCTCTTTCACTTCAAGCGGTGGACAAGCAGGCGAGCAGAAGCAGCTGCTGGTCGCGAAGCAGGCGCAGCAACAGTTGCAGCAGTACTTACAACAACAGATGCAGCGGCGACCACAAAATCTGCACCAGAGCCAACTCTACCGCCAAACTCTGCAAGTTGATATACCACTTTTGCAGCGGTGGACACTACCCAATGCGGCATCACTGCACGACGAACAGAACTACCCCATTACATGCTCAGAGCCAGGAGATGGGCAACTCCAACAGCTGCAACAACTTCAGTCGCTTGGAGAAAGAACATTATTTAAGCAGAACCAAGCTGAGGAAGCTGCGGCCCATCACCCGAAGCTGGATTCCTTGCAGCAGCTACCGCACGAGGCTCCAATCGAGCCACTATCTCCGGTACCTCCCCCCCAGTGGGCACAGATCCCGCAACACCAGCTGCAACAGCAAGCCCAGCAGCAGGCTCAGTCGCCCAATGGTGTGAGAATGTCACTAAGTGCTTCTCAGAGCAGCCCGTCTGGAGCTTCCCCAGGCCTGTCACTGCAACTACCTAAACGGCAGCTGGAGGCTCATGATGGTATTAATATCGGCTTCCTACCCCAGCACCCGAAAGGGGCCTCATCTGCGCTGAAGCAAGCTGGAATAGAAGGGCCTGAACACTCTGCTCCTCAACAGTTAATTCAGTCTGAAGATATATGTGACACTCTCGCAGTACGCAAGCTTTTAGAGGATCTTCTTAAAATCATAGGTCTCTCCACAATCCAAGCCCCTAACAGCCACTGCCAGGGTTCGAAAGCGGCTGTGCTCACTCATACAACTGGGACTATATTAGGCAATGAAGTGTTGGAGGAACCTCAGCAAAGGACAGTAGAAGTGGGATCTCGGACACCGGAAGGGGTAGCAACGTCTTCCATCCACACTAACAAGGTATTTTGCATTCGAAATAACGAAAATCCTGAACTCATACTACCACAGACAATACAGTTCCTAATGTGTTATGCATTGCGGTGGAAGTCTGGACCACGGATTTTGCTTAGACAGTACCCGAAGCCGTCGTTGTGAATAGACATCAGATAGTGCTAGCCATGCAAAGCAATGAAACAGAAGGTGTTGGTGCATCTAACAGTGTTGTGGTCTGCATGCAGCCTTCAGAGGAGCCATTCCTGAATCAACCTTCGCAGAGGCAACAGCCACAGCGGCAGCCAGGCCCGTCTTCTACCAGCAACCGCAGGAGACGAAATGCTGCCTCGGCAGCCACTAGGGCTGAGCCTGGGACTAGCAGAAAAGGCGCAGATCTACGTGTAAAGGTCTCCCGTCAGGTGTGCGCATCCAATCCGTAAATTGTCTAGTTGCAGACGACCCCCACCGCATGCGGCGTCAACCGGAAGTCGAGAAAAGGCACTTCTCCGGTACAGTAACTTAGTATACCGCCTTCGCAGCAGATTCACCTTTAGAATGTGCCACATAGAGCACCAGTCTTGCAAAGTAAGGTGTTGACTGTGAATACTTTTGCATGCCAATTCTAGTGCATTTGCGTTCCCTTTGTTTTTGCTGAGTGGCAATGGAGCAAGGGTATATTCTACTTCCTAGGTAGCCACTGCGTGGCAATATCTACGACGCAAAGCAGGAAATGCCTGCCTGCTTTCAAATATGCAAAAGCACCACTGTGAAGGTGGAATTCCATCTTGTGTCTCTTTCTTTGTTCCTTGAGGAACAAGATTGTGTCCGTCACAGTTTCTTCCGGCTAAGGCTTCCTTACATTGGGAAGTCTGTCCCCTTTTGTGCTATTTGGGCTATTGCAGCGCTGGCGTGCGCTCTTGTTTCGTTGTGTGTAGTATTATACAACCAGGTATTCGCACACAGCATGGCTTTGTTGCTTTGGGCTTTTCAAGCTTCGAAGATACTGGCTGGTGCTTTGGACTCTCGACTGTATTTGCCACGGCATTTTGCCACCGAAAAGCTTCGGCATCCCATTTGTTCCTGCCCTATTCGGTTCTGCGGCGATGCACAGTAGTCACGCAGCAGTTATGATGCCATTTAATGAGAACGCAAGTTATAGTGGAGCACTAGCGTAGGCCAGATCAGTATCGAATTGCCTTATAGGCATGAAGTTGCTGCTGGCATAATATGTGCAACGGAGTGGGTTAAATGGCCAATTGTCCGTATATGAGTTCATTTGCTTTGACGACGGCCACTCGAACTACGCCTTGGCAAATAAGCTTAGTCTTCTTATTCCGTATGCACTGACGTCCAAAATCACCGGGAGAGAAATCATAGGGCCAGCCCTTCCTACGCCGTACGGCCGTTCCTGCTCTTGACGCTGGCCCCAAATCCCTTCCAAATCGCACGGCCGATCTTTTGCTTTCCTCCCCCACTGCTACCCTTATGACTACGCATTAGTAGGTGGGCAGCAAGTGGGAGTACATGCAAACCTGACGCGCGGACATAGGTGTACACTAGCTCAAATAGCACAAAAGGATGGACGTCTCAATGTAGGCAAGTCTTGGCCCGATGAAGCTGTGGAGGAATTCCTTATCCCTGAAGGAACAGAGAAAGCGAGATACGAGATGGAATTCCATTGTCACAATGGCGCTTTTGCATGTTTGAGTCCAGGCAGGCAACCCCGTTCGCATCACAGATATGGCCTCGCAGTGGTAGCTGGAGAAAAGAAAGCACGTCGGAGTGCTGGCACTGTCACTGCGAGGGCAATCATACATGTTCCAATGACTGGTAGCAAGCTTTCTGGCACGGAGCAGGTTGCATTGCAGCATAGGCCAGCGTTCGATGCCCTTAGAAAGTTGCCCTTAACCCCACCCTTCACGTGGTGTTCCAGCTATCTGCCTTTTTTTCATCCAGCAAAGCGTCGACATTGCTAGTTCTGGCGTGCGTGATGTGTCCTATGGCTCGCCGCTGTAGGCTGCGAAAACGTCTCCAACAAAAGAATTTTGCTTCAAATACACTAGATGCAAGACCCATCGAAACCAGTTGCTGTGAGCGTTCTGCCGCAAAATGTTGTGCCGGAAGTCCCACATTGCCTATCCGTCCTCCATCCCTCGTATTAGGATTCAGCTCCAGTTGAACTGTTTTGGGCGATAAAAGCATGATGGATACAAAATAAAAATCATTGCTTCTGATGGCACCAAAAGAGGGCTATGAAGTGACGCAATAGAGCCAAACCCACATGGATCTCATAGTCTAGCCGAATTAGCGAACGAGGGCAAAGCTTCAAGTGGAAAAGCCTGTCATTTGCTCTATACATCGGCGGCAGCCGCAGCAGCGCTTCATCGACGCGTAGGCAGGCAATGTCATTGACGAGATGAAGTACTGCCGTTTTTTCCCTCCACAAGGTGCTTGCAGTGCAGTACGGCGTGACGGTAGAACGCTAGCTTGAAAGATGCCCCACGCCGAGCCAAGACTGAACGGCGGGTCTTCTAAGGTACACGGCGAATGCTCAAAAAGCAGCGTGGATGGTGTCCTGCTCTTGCACAAGCTGAAGCATAGGAGCTCTTTACCTGGACGCGATCACTAACGGCACCATGGTTCTCTCAAATCTTGATGCAGTTGACGAGAGTGCAGAAGGCTCAAATATAGAGGATACAAGCATGCATGGAAAAACATCTACATTTAGACCTTTAAGCTCGCCGAGGAAGCAAAGCCACGGCCCAGCTTTCGCACGAACGGGCTCCTAGAAGGAACTGGTGAGGGAGCATAACAACACGCATTGCATAGGGCAGATCTTCCGTGCACCTGGCTGTGCACCGTATGGCTTCTCTTCTTGCCAAGCTCAAGAGGGGAGCGGCTGCTTCTATCACAACCCTGACCAGGACGATGGCGTGTCCTATCAAACAGAATATCGGTAGGCCACGCGTTGAATAGGCCACAGACGCAGTATGTGCTCTCAGTTTCCCCCCCAAAAGCAGGGGCCATTTAAGTACGGCCGGAAACTGCTGACTTTATTTCTTCGAAAGAAGTCCAAGTAAGTGCAGCCATAAGACTGCGCTTCAGCAGGCGCATTCCAAGGCCACGCCACAAGACATCCGGTCCTTCGTTTGCCGCCAACTGTGCAACACGCCGAAAAAGCCCTCTATGTGCCAGTGCCTGCCGCTCACTGCCATGGACAACAGAGCGCATAGCCGTTGAAGAGGTCGTCGCTGCTGAAGCGGCCACCCCATCTAGTTGCAGTCGAGTTCTTAGCACATCAAACGGGTGTGTGATAGCAGAGGCTGTGGCTGCTGCAAAAGCACCACAACCGAAATTCCGGAGTGCATAACAACTAACACGCTCTCGAGCGTCAGCCTCCACACCCATATGGCTTTTCAAGTTCACGTAAACCACAAAAAACAGCCCAGAGAAGGGAAAATCCCTGCAAATTGTCGCCAGACTCCCTCGAAACCAGTCAAAAGGACGCTCATTTCGGAGCAGTTGTGTGAAAGCTTGCAGCATGCCTCCGGAGCCCTAAGGGAAACAAAGCAAAGCAAAGGCAGGGAAGCCCTACGCAGGCCAGGTGGTAACTCGCATGCACTGCATTCTTAATCCTCCAGTCTCCACGCACCATTAAATCCTCTCAAGGGACCACAGTGCTTCCGTACAACAGCCCATTGCCAGAATAAATTCAAAGAACACAAACTCACCAAGGAAGACTCCATTCTGGTCTTCACAATAGAAATCGGATTGAAAATGGCAACGGCTGCTCCCCTAGCTACGCCGGAAATGACTCCGAGGTACCACGCAGGAACGACATTTGGGTCCAGCTGAACAAGTACAAAATGAGATATTCAGAGCTAACGCCAAATGAAGTTTGTCATTCATGAGGATATCCCTTTTACAAGGGCGCGCAAAAAGCACACGTTGAAGGACATTTACATAAGCAAAAAATACCTCAACGGGCGTGCCTGATATCCTCTCCAGCGGTAAAGTCTTCAGAAGAGGTGCTACCGCTCCCCATGTGCTCATCATTGGCCCTAAAGCTGCAAAGTAAATGCCTGGACCACAAATGTACATATGCAACTCATGTGCGCAAAAGTTAACACCATAATCCCGGGGAACAGTGCAGATTACCCATATGGGGGGATTACTTGTCCCAAACTTTGCAGTAAAAGACAAGCTGTCCCCACTTCACAAGCAAGCGCCCTTAACATTGCTGCTTTAATGCGCACCGGTCCCTGGGGCCACCCGAAGGATAGTGGCAAGTGAGCCACGCCAAAAGCCCAAGGCTCCATATTCTCTGTATATCGATGACGCAGCAGCTCTGATGGAAGGTCGTACCCCTGTAAGGCATTGTTGCTGCTGAATCCACACAAGAAAAATCGCAAATAATGGGCGAGGAGGAGTTGAGTATTCCACAGCAATGGGGGCAGTTGAGGCATTTTGTAACAGCTGGAGCATTGAATGAGGAAACATCAGTACCCACGTGTCCCGTTGGCCATATGCAGTTCTTAAGAGATGCTATGAAAAACAAATACCTGTCGGGTTTTGATTATATCTAGGGGTTGGAGGAATACAGCGGCTGAGCAGCTTGACAGGGCGCCATAGAGACCCATTCGGGTTGCAGATGTATCTTCACGATTCCCACATCCAAAAATTGCAGCGCTACTGGCATTAGGCCTTCGACCAGTACTTTCACTGGCATTTTTGTTCTTTGCCGAGGATTTGGAGCTGTCGATCGATACAGGGTCCGATCTGTCCATTGTGTGTTCCGCGAGTGGGGCAGCCCGCCAGAACGAATGCTCCCCGAATGTATGTCGGTGAGCTCTATATTATTGAGACCTAAGGCAATGACATACAGACGTAGAGAAGCGTCTAAAAGGTGTGTGAGGGATAAGAAACGCAATGAAGGATAAGACATGAAGTTGCCTCTGTTGCTCCGCAGAACAAGAATGGCCCCACACCACCACAACAACTAGTAGCACATTCGCATCAGTATTTTCTAAGAATAATTTATAGAATTTTACAAATAGAGGTAGACCGAATGTTTAAATATTATGTTTGCGTTCAGACCGGTGGATCGGACGACACCGGGCCCCCCCTCTTGGGGGGCCCCGTGTCGATGTACAAGGGAGGCTGCTAGGCAGCAATAAACATGCTTTTGGAGAGAAATAATGGGATTGACGTTCAATTTTCGAGTCATCTGGCTCTGGAAATGGAGGAGGGGAGGAAAAGGGCCACAACTCTTAAGGAGCGTATCGACCTAGATGGACGTAACGCTAACGAACGCTGAAACAATGAGAACGGGAGGTTGCGAATGGAACATGGAATACCATATTTGCAAGATTAAGTCAATTTTTATGTGTCACGTACAGGATTAAGTGACAGGCTCATCGCTTTTATTCACGTCCCTGGGCCAATGAAGGTCCATGGTTCATGATTGCTTTCCTCTCATTTCTATGCTTCACCATAACCGTAACCAGTGACCACACCAATAGCTTAGAGAAACTGAAAGGCCTAGATGGCTTGGGCCAGATCATACTTGTACACCCTTGACGTGTGCTTAATCGTGCTGCGTCCAAAGTATAATGCTTTCTCTTGTCTGGTCAGCTAAGTTAAGTGAAGTAACCACTTTGCTTGGGTTCAATAGTTTTAACGGCACTTCAGTCCAATAGGAACGGAAGCCTGTTACTAGGGCAAATTTAATCATAAGTGGGCTCCTCTTTGGTTCGTTTGGTTCGTTGGCTTGTGTGTAAGTGGTCCCGGTATATCAACAACTCGACGAATTCCTGTACTGCGTACATTTAACGCCAACTACGCGACATACTACTCGCTATTTTCCGCTGGAAGCAGGCACAAAATCAGCAAAGGAGTTCATTCCACCACCTCGTTCGAGGAGTTGATGACCAGCTCGAGATGTAAACATACTCCGCAGGTGTGGCTGCCATGAAGGCAACTACGTTTTAGCAGCTGCTACATGGTGTAGAATGATTTGTCAGTGGATCTCCGCAACTCCTACGGCTTCTGAACGTTGCAGTGAAGCTACTTGATTGTCTGGCACTCCTTGAGAGCTGTGTCTTGGGGATGCCGTTTAACGTAAACTCAAGTTCATGAGATGGAGTATGCAGCGTAAGAGTAACGTAAACTTCGCAACAGCAAGGAAACGCCAGGAAAGGGTGGGGCAATTGCTCTGAAACGTCTCAACTGAAGTTGCAATACGCTGCACAAATGCTCGAGCTAATCAGGGTGCTAGTATTAGATGCTGGCGGCTTGCGATATCCGAATGAGGCGAGTGAAAATGTCTAAAATTTCAGCATGCCAAAGATGGCTTGGTGGGTCCACTGCCAGGCAGAACCAACTTGTGATTAATAGCAGGCGGAGAGCTGCAAGTTGCTTTCCTGAAGGTTGCATTAGGCTGCATGCATCCGCGGCGTCCTGCGTTACGTCTACTGTTTAAAAGACACGCGAAACAGCCTTTATCCAGTGCCTGGAGCCTTTGGTGTAGGCAATCCCGGCTTTTTCGCATTTACATTATTCATAGCGGAGGTCCCACGAAACCCCGGTACCTGCTTAGGTTCCAGAACCATTTTGGCTGGAGGAGCAACAAATGGCGTTTCCTTGCTTTGTGCCGTTGCCCCATGTTGTTGCTCGCCTAACAGTTTGGGAGACCCAGCGTTGCTAGTTGATGTGCCATTCGCTGCCCCTCTCCCTTTAACAGTTTCTGCAAGCGGTTGCGACGGAACGGATTCCTTTGGCTGAGCTGGATCTACCTGCAGTAACAAAAGTACAAACCCCGCAGAAATCCCTAGAGTTGCCTGAAATGTCATCGGGTATTCGTCACCAACCTACCCCGCTGAGGCAGGGAAGGGCCCCGGTGTTTACGTTATCCTTACGCTTACCGTCGAGATGAGTTCTTTTGGGAGCTCGCTGGCTTGCACCCGCTTCCCCCAGCTGTTTACAAAGTCGCCTTCAACTGTGGTGAAAATCTTGGATCCATCTGGGGTCACATACTGCCCACCCGAGCGATTTAGGCAAGGAGATACTACCAAAGGCATCCCGTCAGGCCTCAACACCGTGACACCATCGGGATTCACAAGAGGTATAGTGGGGACACGAGAGGAGTCAGCCGTATTCTTCAGGAGTGCCAGACGCTCTTCGTCTGTCGCCCCCGACCAGTCGTACCCTAGCCAAGACCGAATCCTTCTACTGCATACGACTGTGATTAGCACAAGTACAGTGGAGGCAAGAGCCCCAAATAGACAACAGCCAACAAAGCTGAAACAAGAGAGCCCAAGGAAAAAAGATTCTGGAGCTGCTGTATCACCCTCAGGCGCATGCTGTGTAGTTTCCACGCGTCCCTCGAAAGCTGGTTTGTTATCAACTGGAGCGTTCCCTGACTCCCCTGAGAGGTTGTTATTGGTCCCAGGTAAAGTAATGGACGTGTTCTCACTCAGATGTGAGTCATGAGGGGCTGCCACCGGTTCGTCTTGCGTGCCGGCCAACTCAGTCGACCCATTAGCCCCTTTCTCAGGAGGAGGGACCAAGGCAATTCCCTCATGCACATGGTTCTTAGCAGAAGTGTCCTCAATGAAAGGCGAATCGTAAGGGATAGTCACGGGTTCTTCCAGCGGTTGCGTCCCCGCAGACAGAGCCTGTGTATTCACGTCCTCGGTGGGAGGTGCCGCTGCAGAATCTCCATCGACCTTCAGTTCCTGTGTATCTCCATACTCGGCATAAGGAGCCATAGCAGTAGAACCTTCAAATGCAGAGTTTAAAGTGCCTTCATTGTCAGTCGAAGTTGCGACAGCAGGTGATACCGCACTCTCAGGGTTCTGACTGCCCTCGTCCACAGCAACTGTCGAGTCCTTGGCGGTGGCCAGTGGTTTGTCTTCTGTGAGTGACTCCATAGCAGGCTTCTCCAAGTGCTGTCCGATTGTTCCATATGGGGAAAGATCTTCAGCGTAGTGCTCAGCAACAAAACTCTCTGCGACATCTCCAAGCGGCAGTGTGTGTGAGTTGTCACCTAACTCTTGCTGCGCTTCCGGCATGTACTTTACAGGACCAGTGCCCGGAGGAATACTCGCGCGAGACTTCTTAGTTAATAAACTGAAAAGCATCCGCCCACTTGCCGGAGCCTCAGTGTCCATCATGGTTGCGTGGGAATGCAGGTGAATGGCAGAGGAAACCGCCTGACTCTTTCTGTCAAGCCTATTTCCCAAGTGGCCACCTACTGCATCAATTCTGTCATCCGCAACATTCTCGCTCGAACACTTGTGAACAGCCTCACAGACGTTTTGCATTTCCAGTGAAGTTTTGTCGCATCTGGCTGCCAGACCGGGCACCGGATATTGATACACACTGCGTGTACGGGTTCGGTATGCAGTGATTCTCGCAGTGTCACCAGGCACACACGCCGGTGAGCATTCACTCCACTCTGAATATGGGCTGTAAATACACCAACTTGAAATCGATTTAGAAATTGCAACAGTGAACCCACCCATCAGGCCTGAAGCTTCAGATTCAGCTGTTACTCGGTCCTTGCAGAGCCGAGTCTCAATAATAGCATCACACCGCGTCGTCAAATTGGGGCGCATCAGCGTCTCTTTGACGCGAACTTGCCACATTGCTGGCTTATGCCAGCCTACATCGTCCATTTCAAGCTGCAAATTGTTCCTCCCTTCCTCCGTCGTGTCGGCCTCGAGCTGATAACTGTCATCGCACGGGGACCACGAAGTCCACGGAGAGTACTTGCACGTTGTGTCTTCACACGTGCCTACTTCGCTTTTGAGTTCCCCCGCTTCTAGGCTAGTGCTGCCAGAACCACTACTTTTAGAAGGCAGGAACACCAACGAGAAGGGGCTGAATGAGGCGCATGCAGAAGGAAACTGGGCGCCTAATGTGTCGCCAGCCTCCGCATGGCGTGGTTCAAAAACCTGCTTTCGCGCACACAGCACAGCACACGGTTGTTATCAGTCTGTGTAAGTTGTCGGCGCATTTCAGGCAGTGTTAGAACAGCACGTTTGGAAATCTTGTTTTATATAAATACAATATGCGTTGCTTTGCCAGTTGGTACTTCCACCAGTTGCCTATAGGCTAGCGCAGTGGAACCGCGCAGGACAATGTGGATGCATAAGCAATTTAATGCTTCCGGAAGACTGCCAAGAAACTCACAGCTCTTATCTCACAAACTTGCTTAGCCATGTCAAATACAGCAAAGAGAGTGCCGGTCCCTTCACCCAGACGCTGTACAACCTCCCTTCGAAGTTTGAGGGCGTCCTTATTCTCGAGAAACTGGGCAAAGTCCTTGTTCATGAGACCTGTCTCCGCCTTAAGACGGTCAGAAATGTCAGGTAAGGAGAGCTTTGCACTCTCCTCTGCGCTTAAACCCAGTACAAGTGGCAGTAATTGATTAGCTTCCTTTTCCGCATTTGTGGCATCTTCTCCAGACTCTTTTATCTGAGAAACCGCAGTGCGATACTGGTCCACGAGCTGCGAAACATCTTTCAGCACATCTTGGCATTTTTGCCATGTCATCAAACTGGATTCCTCCGAAATATGCTGTCTTTCGGTGGCATCCAGAGATGAAGCTGACGTCAGCGCTGATCCGTGCGTTTGCAAGGCGGGGAGCTGCACACACCCACGGTTCAGCAGCTCTACGCCGGAGAAGACTGGGCAAGAAGAGCTTTGAGGGGCTAGTGAGTAAAAGGCTTGTCGGACGCCGTCTGTAGGTTTCGACGAACTCTTGTCTTCGTCACCACCAAGACGAGAAATCTGGACTGCAAAGTCTCCCTCTGACTGCGAGGCACGTAGGGCATGGGCTGCAGCAACCGCAGCTTCCTCCATCACTCTGACAGCCTCAGGGATAATATGACTGACCAATTGAGCGCTATTTCTGGCCTTTATTAATCGTCCCACTAGCCGCTCCGCCCTTTGCTGAACGTTAGCTGCCTTCAAGTTTCTTATGCGTGTCTGGTTGACTAATTTGCGAGCATCATTCAATACATTCTTCACTCTGTCAATCTCTTGCGCCATCGAAGCCAGCATTACACGAGCAACGTCTGCAAAGGCTATGTCTAGATTCGTCACGAGCAGAGTCAGCGTGTCCTTCCCTGCCTGTTTCGTCGGCTCAGTCCCACATTCTGCAATGCGTGACACCCTCACACCTGTGTACAATGTGCATACCGGATTTCCGTTCTGCGAATTCAGTCTCACCGAGTTCGAATCCAAGGCAGACCGTTCCGCCAAATTTTCATGAAGAGTCTTCATTGCAGAATCTGCACTCCCTATGATGCTTTCTAACACATTCAGGGCGTCCCCTTCAAGGTCTTCGTTAGCGGTTTCACCCTCCTCCGATTGCATAGGAACAATATCCTCAGCGTATATCAGTGCACTGCACTTGTGGTGTAATCGACACAAAGAAACACAACTGTACAGGTTGAGCTGCTCTGGAGCAAGGACAATGGCTTCCCAGCCTGGACCGTTCCCTTCACGGTCTTGCATCTTTCGGTAATGCAAGTGGTCCGCCCGCCTGGCAGTCCAGATCTCTTGATCGATGCGGTCTAGCATCAGCCGTTCCCTGCACGATTCATTAAATTCTACTTGAGGAACAACCCCGAAGGAAGCCACCAGTTCCGGCTCCCGCGCAATTTGCAAATTTGCAGTCTTCAAATCTGTTGGTACTTCAAAAGGGCAGCTAAATGTATTACAAGGGCGAGTTTTCGCCTGGCCTGTTTCTGGGTCGCCATCCATTGTAAACTGGGCGACCTTCTTTTCCACCTCGTTGACATGGGAATCGGACCATTCGCCGCTATCAGAAAAAACACGACGCAACCCCTCAACAGCCAGCTTGATTGCTCGTTCAGTGTCTGCCGCTTGGGTGCCTCCTCTGCAGAAGCGAGAGCATTCGCTCCATGATATTAAAGAAGCCGCTTCAGCGGCGATTGTTACCATATCCGATGATGGGGTACCAACCGACAAGGCAGCTTTGAGCTGCGCTGCAACGAAGGTTATGCCGTCACCGTGGAGAGGCTCAGCAAAAAGCAGAGCATTACTTTCAGGTTGTCGCTCTCGTAGGGACTCATCAGCTTGATCTTCGTTTGCTGCAAGTCCAGTTACAGCCCTCCATGCCCAAGCTAATATGACAACAGTTGTGACTAGGTGGTTCACGTAACTGGACGCGTGCCTGAGAACAGGACTGCGGCAGCAGCTGCTTTCAAAGCCCATGATAGGCATATGTTGAACCTTTGAAGAGCTATCAACGTGGTGCAGAAGCGAACACACTCCGTGCTAGACATAGTTGGTGCAGCGTGGTGAGCGGCTCAAATTCGCCTACCGAGCGGTACCTTGCTTCCCACAAGCAGCGTCATTCGAGCTTGCGTTATTCAAAAACCATCGGTAAATTGGGCTTTGTCTCATTCCACTTAAGGCAGGCCGATTAAGGCTGTCCTGACCAGGTGAGGAATGTGTAAATTTATCCCCGGGGCTGCTGTGTGTTACACGCGCAGGCTGCGCATGCCGTGAGCCCCGATATACCAGCTAGGAGCCTGGAGCCGTTTGAGGGGTAAGTGGCCCTCTCTTAATTAATTCTCCAAGGGCTTTGATATGAAATGCATGGAATAAGCTGGTCTCTGCGAAAGGGCAAAATGTTGTAGCATCGATGAGCCCGTAATGGACACGATCGAGGTCCGCAGACGTTGTACTGTGAGTGGAATTCAAAGCCAGGGCAGGGTTGAGTTAAATTACTCCTGAAATTTGCTAATGAATATCCCAAATACTGAGCACCTTAAATGTATTTCCTGCATTCCCAAAGACTCGCCGATTGCAGTCGGCCGCTCGCTCCGTCGAGCCGACCAAAATTGCAGAGCAGATGAACTTGTGAGAGTGGAGGCGCATACTTCTCAGAGTTACCCGAAGTGGGACTGCCTGGAAGATGGCAAAAGTAGAATATTTGGCACAAGTGGACGAAAAGTTATACCGGACCACTGGCCACTAACACACAAGCAAAATCCTGCGGCCCCGAAGGAGTCACGTAGTGGCAAGTGCTCTGATGCCATCCACTGTTCGCTAACGCTGGTTTAAATTTTTCAGGGTGTTCATTGTTCAGAAAGCATGCCTGAATGTATACTTGATGCGACTCAGCATACTTCCATGAGAACATCCTTAATTCCCCGGTGAATTATCAGTGCGGCATTTGTACCACTCTGGTTGCCGGTATGCGTATACGTCAGACTAGTTGTACTCAATCTACAAATAGCTTAGACTATTTCGATTCCAAAATACTCAGGAGTATCGATTGAATAAGTGATTCCAACTGAGGAGAACGGGTGCTTCCTACACAGCGCGCACACGTGCCATGCACATGACCGTCCACAGCAACGTGAACCACCTTAGTAACCCATACGGGTTCTCCATTTTCGATGTTCCCCAGTAGGTTTCACTCCGTTCTGTCTCAATGTATGGCGTGATGGCTAACAGGTCATCACGCAATTGGCGCTGTTGAGCCCAGTTCAAGAGAACCGGGGCTTTGAGTGTGGTGCGCAGTCAGCACACACAGGCGGTGCCGCGATCTCAGAAAGTGATTTTCCACTTTATAGAGTTATCCAGTGGATGGTAGATGCCCGCTGCTATTTGTGGAGTCTTCTGTAATGGCGTTGCACTCTGTGCTTTACTTGCACAGAAAGGAACTTTCTACTTGCATGCGTAGATTACAGGGATTCAAGTAGAGAGCTACGCCTCTCCTGGGCATCTATTATAAGAAACCATTGCAGAAGTCATTAATATCTGGGTTCGTGAAATAGGCAGCTGTTTACACTGAGAGATGAGTCTACGGAAGAGGACGCGCGTTCTTTGTTGGTTTACCCTCGCCAAAACCAAGTCCCTTCACATATTCATTTATTCAACGAAGTATTTTAAATTTTACACTATTTCCAAGGACATCCGTCCGAAAAATATGACAGCAACTGCGTCTTAGCCTTCCGGGTGTTCGTACATACACCTGAATCCTCGTGCAGAGGCCTGCGTCAGTTGTACCCCAAACCATATTTTATTTCGGTTAGTGCAAGATATTTTGCACTGTGGTCTCTGTACATTTTAGGGAATTCCTAAAGCAGTTTGACCATGATGGAAAGAAGGGAAGACCAAGGAAAGCGGCTTGCCCGCTTTCTTCCTATGATTGTAGGCTAGTTTTAACATTTCGGCTCACTGGTTGCTGCGAACCAACAACATTTCAGGTGATATGCAGCGTCATGGCCATTCTATATACAGTTTACTTGCTGGTAAGCTCTCATTCCCCACAAAATACACAAACAACACGCGATTGAACCTGTTTGCAGTATCATTGCCTGCCAATGTTCCAATTTGAGGTGCCTCCTGAGTATCGCGACCGTGGAGCTATTGCAGTAGGAGCACTTCACTTCTTCGTTGGTAAGGCGATTGTTGTTCATCCCTAATGAGGACCCCGTTGAAAGCGTTGATTTGCAGCTCATGCTGGAATGGCTATGGTTTTATGGTCGTTCTACAAAACGTATTCAACTGATCCAGGGCGTATTCCAGGTAAACATAATTCCATAAGTATAGCGCGAAATGATTTTTCATGAAGACTGGCAGACACTCACGAGTGGGAGAGGCAGCCAAATCCTAGTCTCATCACGGAGAGGAAGCGAGACGGTACGATGAATTCTTTCCCTGTACACATACTGATGGACTGTAATCTTTACTCTTAGGCGGGGCTAGATACTGCCACAAATGCTCCAAGTATAAACCCGACCGCTCCCATCATAGCAGCAACAGCGGTCGTTGTGTCCTAAAGATGGACCATTACTGCCCATGGGTGAGTGGAGTTCTCTAGGGCTACATAGCTGGTTAATAGAAAGCTTATATGGGTTCCAGGTTGCAAACGACGTCGGCTTCTTCAACTACAAGTTTTTCTTTTTGACTTTGCTGTACAGTGGCGCAACGCTGATATTTGTGTGTTCTACCATGGCGGCCACCGGTATGCTCCCTCCTTACAAACTGCCATGGTTACAGCACATCCATTCTTTTCCAGTCAGAGCTTCTATTGACGACTCTAACATTTCCTTCGAGCAAGTTTTCTTCACGTTCCTCGGGACTGCATTGAGTTTCTTCATGCTCGCGTAGGTTATCTATGAGTAGTTTTACGAAGCAACTATACTTAACATGTGTTTCAGCATTGTTCTACCTTTCTGCATCTTCCACTGCATGCTCATCATGACTAACTGCACAACCATCGAGTTCTGCGAGAAACGCCGCACAGGGCGGCCAAATCCCTACGATGTCGGCCTCGCTGGGAATCTAAAGCAAGCTCTGGTAAGAATGACTGAATATTTGCTCGTAAACAGTAGTACAATCTTTCTTTAAGGGGGACCAACTCCTTCTGTGGCCAATACCCGTTGGTGGGCCGAGCGGCGATGGAATATCGTTCCCTCGCAACCGCTAGTTGTCTTGCAAGCTTTCGCTCGTTGGAGAAAGCCATAAACCTCTTTCCTACAAGACATTTGCCTTATCCAAGCACTCTTTATTGTCGTACGGACATTCAGAATCAGAATTCATTCCTAGCCGATACCAGCGCTGGCAGTCCTCTACACTACACGGGTGCTCGCGGACCTAAAAGCAGTGTGACGATCCCAGAGGGGAGTAGATTAGAGAGAATAATGTGGTCAAATGCATCCACAAAAATGGCTGAACATTCTGTAGCTTGGAAGATCTACCCCTTTGAGCGCAGGTGCTGTCACACGCATGCAGAGGTGACCCTGCATGACACTTCGCCACTTACCTCAACAGACGGAACTGTGGGAACCCTTGGCAGGGGACATGTTAAATACACAGTTTGCCTTCCGCTGCCCAAAGCTCAAAAAATCTCTTGTATGCGTGATCGTTTGCGTCTCATGTGATGCCGGTGTCCACGCCGGTAGGAGCCAGCTGTAAATGCATCTGACCCGTTGAACCCTGGCCTATTGAACCCTGGAGCAAATGGGAGTAAATCCGTCTAAAAGCAAGGACTTTTCCCCTTCCCTTGCGTTTTCAGCACCTGGCGAAATGCTCACAAGCTGAGCTAGGCGCCCACGGGAGCCGAGAATGACTGAAGTACCGTGGCACGAACTTGACTTTCTGGAGGCATATGAGCACAAAATGTATAGCAGGGTCAGACAGACTGGAACATCCGTGTTGTTAAGGCTGCAAAATGGAGAAGACCCACGAAACGTGTTCACGCCTTCTGGCCTTCCTCGTTCACCACCTTATCCCTTGTGCTGCAGGCTTTCCGATCTTGGGGAGCTGGGGCCTGGTAATACTATTTTGAACAGGAGAAACTGTTATCTGCTATTATTGCCCAGAATTATGCCGACACATTGGTATCGGTTGCACCGGTGCGAGCTGACTCAACAATTCACTTGCCGTCATAATTAATTCTGTGAAATTTGCTTCCAAATGCTTTAGGAATACCCCTACTCTTCCAGTTCATTAAGTTTCTCCTTCTTTCTTCCGCTTTGAACGGCCTTTTGTCTCTTGGAGTCGTAATAACTGTCTATTCGAACAAAGCTGCAGATGCTCAAACTAACTGTTCAACTTTCAACAGAGGTACATCTTTCCAGTCGCATTTATCGTTGTCGACTCCACACTGCTCGAGAATAGCTGCAGTGCACGCCTATACTATTATTGGCCCGGCGTACATGTTGCTCTTCATGCCCCCTTATCAGATTGTGTGTAGTGTCTGGTTGCTTGCAGCACTTCTTACAGCAGGCTGCATAGACCAAAAGGCTTCCGAGTCTTGTGTACCTGCAATAACGCATCTAGTCATGGTCTTAAGTGCTGTTCTCCTCCTACCAGTTCTATTCAGGCGGCAGGTAGAGAGCACTGCGTGAAACTTTTTGCAAATACGTATTTTGGACAGCGGTTGCAGCCTTCCACTGTTTCAATGTGTTGGCCTTCCGGATTATTCTTAGGAACATCTCAGGAAAACAGCAGGAGAGCAGGTGTATCAGTTACGGGATTTCGCCCTTTTGCTAGATGGTCTCCCTGCCGATGCAGTAGACGAAGAAGAAATAGCCAACTTCTTTTGCCATTCCATCCTGCCTAACCAACCGGCGGAGTCTGTTGTCAAGGTTGTGATAGGCTTCGATGCTAGACATTACGACGAGCATGTAAAACTTCGTGAAAGCTTGAAAGAGCGCCTCGATATCCTCAAGGTTGGCACTCACGCGCCTTCTGTTTCCATGCACCTGACCAGATGCTCGAACTCCTAATGCATATGCGTTCCACTGCTTCCTCTGGCGGGGTCCCTGTGGATGGCTTAACCTGTTGACTGGAGTTTCCATATGTAAAGCGATGTGCCCCTCCTACTTATTCCTTTCTCGCGTGCGGCTTCTTTCGGAGGGTTGCTTGTTACAACTCTAATAGCGATCAAACTTTCTTGGTTTCTAGCAGTGTACCACCTGTAGGTGGGTCATACGCGCTCACTACTTTCGCTTTCCATGCGAAGCAGAGGGATGGCTCAGAGGGGGAGTCTTCTTCCGCGGAAGATTTGCGCAAACTGCTAACTCGAGTGGAACAAGACACTCTGAGGTGACCCACAGAAACGGTAGAAGCGAATGACTGTCCACGCGAAGCTTTTCCAGGCATTGCATTTTACCGGTTCGCTACGAATCGAAGTAAAGAACGGTGCCTTTCAGATACGCATTGTGACAGTACGACCCCTCATTTAGCGCCTATACATGTTACACAATCCGTTTCCCATTCCATTTCCACGTTTTGATGGGCATCTTCTTTACTATCCAGGTGCACAGGATACGCTGTAGTCGTCTGCAAATATGCACAAGTAAGCAATGCTTTTGCCTTCGCAAGTAAATGGGGGCATACTTCACGCCCAATTCACCCCATGGTCGTGTGACAACATTGATCAATCTGCTGCAAGGAGCGAAAGTTGTGTTTCTGAGGGTGGTTGGTATTCATGCTTTCTGTATTCGGTACCTTGGCGCAGGACAGAGATGAATGCCTAGCAAGACTACGCACATGGAGATCTGTTTTGAGGAAATGGAGTTGTGGCCTACTTGGAAATAAGTCGGCTCCTCTTTTCAGAGGACAGCATCCAATAGGCGTACGCAAGCCTTGGAAAAGCAGGCATTGGAATAACAACAACCGCTGCAGCAGACGCCCTCGCATGGAAAAATACCACAAAATGAGCTTCCACACGTATCCACAGGCTCTTTAGTGGCGAGTATGTGCATGCCTTTCATCTGCAAAATCCTTTGCGTGTGCTGTGCTATGGTGCTGAGGTGGAGCCAGCGCCTCCTCCGGAGGATATTGTTTGGGACAACCTCAGCTTCTCCAAAGCAAAACGGCTATCTGTTCAAGTAAGGGGATAAAAGATTGCTGCAACCGCTCATTCGAATGTTCTTCGTGGAGTGCTAAGGACTGGTGCTGGGACAGCGTGGATTGCTGCTGTTTTAATTGCAGGTACTATTGTGGGCCGTTGCACTGGGCTTGTGTACTGCCTCTTTTTGCACTGCTGGGATGTTGATTATTCTAAATATCAGCCTGAAAAATAAGGACTTTACTGGAGTCAGCTAAGATACTTTCTCTGCCTGATAGCTAGACAGCGTGTCCAAGATGAATACACTAGAGCCTTCATCTTTTCTGCAAGTTGGATAGAGATGCCTCATGGGTCGTGGCGCGTCCATTGAGGTGCGAGGCTTGCAGACTGGTATCGGTCTGATCGAGCTTGTGGAAGACTGGATAATGTCGGTGAACGGCAGTGCAATTCAAGAAGCTCTCAGTAACCCTGTAAGCGAGGAACATCTGAAGCCAAACGTGCCAGTTGTATAAAATGCGCTGTCATCCGACATGGTAACGTTCATGCTTAAGCGTCACTCTAGAGCTGTGTCAGTTGTGACTATAAAATTGCGAGATACATTGATTGAACTTGCTGTGCTAAGGTAGTGGCCTGTCTCCGGTAAGGTAAAATGTTTATCGCCTCCTGACAAGTGTACGCCTGCATGTGCTTACTGTTGCTTTCGTAACTGGGTTTTTTCTATTTCGCTGTGACGGTTTTATACTGCAGCTGGACAAAGAATCATGGGCATCTCTGCTATTATCAATGCTACCATCTGTGGCAATCAGTTGCATAAACGCCCTCCTTAGGGTTGTTTTCTCCTTCTTCGTATGTTAGGCCTCAGAGTCGCTAGAGCTGTCCTCCTGCCGGTGCCGTTATTGATAAGCTGGCAGAAGCTGAAAAACTGCAGTGTTGCTCACCTCGTTGGGTGTGCTTTGTGATCAAGTCTCTTAGGGAGCGCCACATAAGCCGTACTGCAGAGCAGGTATGGCCAACGCCAATGTAGGATGCAGAATTTCTGCAGTGATAGTTTCGGTGTACACACTCCCATCAGATTCCACTAGCTAGACAAGCACTTCCTTTCTCCATCATTGCGAGAACACGTACTGGTAAGGAAACCAAGAAGACGGTTCTTGAACTCAAACTGGTGTCATTTGCAAGGTGGATCGACACAGGTAGCGTTTATGGTACGGTTGACGATTACATACACCATAAACACTGGGCTGACGTACATAATCGTGCTTCAAGACCCAAGATGGTGGTGAGTTCTGCCAGAACCTTCATTTCCTTCCTCATACTTTGATGTTAGCACAGGTCTCAGGGGCAGCGTGCAGTACAGTGCTCAATGACACCTACATAACACTTCCACCGACAGTGTGTAAATCATAGGCTAGCCCAAGCCAACTGCTTTATGCCTTAATTACACATATGTGCGTGCACTGTGCAATGCTGCTTCCCCTTGCAGGTATGTTCGAGGGGGCCTCATTGAATGCGTCGCCATGCAACTGTTTTCTTTTCTTCTAAGTGAAATCACACTATCTCTACTGCAAGTTCCCTGGATCGTAAGATCGACAGCTGAGTTTGCTGCTGAGGGTTATTTCATTTACACACACTGCTCTCTTTGGTCCTGGAACGCATTGTGCTCGGGCTTGCCTCCAGCCAGCCTGTACAAGTGTCTTGGCTCGCGGTATGGCCTGGTGTGGCAGTTGCGCGTAATGCGCCGGGATTGCTTGTTACCCATCCTTAAGAAGCCCATATCTCAGGCAGATTTCAATCGACTGCAGGAAGGGCCTGATTTCTGCACTCCGACGAAGTGAGAGCATATCAGTTGCTAATAGTCATCGGACACGCGCGTGCTTGCTACGGGCGTCTTTGTCGAAAATCTTCAGTTGCGAGTGAGGTCGTTGCCTATTGCGCAGGTATGCGGCAATGATGCAAGGTTTCTGCTCTCTTTCCCTCTATGTAATGATTGCCCCATTCCTCAGTGTGCAGGCCATGTGCACATGGCTCCTGCTGTATTGGATATACAAATGTGCGTTGTTGCGTCTTGCAAAACGGCCGAACCCCGAAATGACAGCTGTAGTAAACCAAGTACGTCACTTGTCCCCTTTCCTTGACAGGAGAATACGGGGGTAGTGTGCAGCGTGCAGTGCGCCCGGCTGGGGCACGGCCAACATCGTTGTTTTGAATTACCTGAGGGAATTCATCAAGTAATAAGTTTTTGCTTACCTTCCAGCTAAACGGTTGAAAATATTCTCACTATCCTTGATAGGCTATATTGGTACTTCGGTCTTCGGTACTGCTCCTAGCAGCTGGCTCGTTTTTGCTGCGGCCCACGACAACAGGAAGCGCTGTACAGACCCTCCATATATGTGGCTTTTCTGCTGGGGTAGTGGCCCTCGTTTCAATCCTACTGCCACGCTGGTTGCAACTTAAATTCACCTACCTCTGCGCGGTAAGCCTGAAGTGCGCAGAAGGTTTTTCATAGCATGGTGATCAGGCTTTCTAGACCGGAAGCGAAACGCTTTGCATACATATACTCCCGCTGGGCCCTCAAATTTTCCCCTTGGCTTATGTTCTTTCTATGTCGTGTGCAGACTGGAGCGAAACCAGCAACATGGCAAACTGTGCACTACTACAAGCTTCAGCACGCTTTCTTTGTGCATTACCACACGTCCAATCCAGTGTATGCTTCCTGGGGGCCAGAAAGAAACCCGCAGATTCTTCGTGAACCGGGAGTAAGCGCATACTCCCCCGGTGCCACCGCAAAGGCATTCGCTGCTAGAGGCGCAGCAAAGAGGGCCAGGCGGCGCATGGCCGCTTTCAAGACCAGAATACCCGAGGCTGCTTCTGCGTGCAATATCCCAAAGGCAGTGAGCAGGAATCCGAGCATACAAAGCTGACCCAGCTCCTGCAGCGTCCCCCCTAAGGATACTACTGCCTTTGCAGAGCGTGCTCGCTGGAATCCTTCGTTGCAGGGTGGAGTCAATTCTTCAGCCCCAGCTTCGGATTCTGGCTGCAGTGATGTATCTGGAAGCAGCAGCAGGGATAGCAGTGACAGCGAGAAATCGGCAACGGATGACCTTGTCCCCAAACCCGCAGCCATGAGAAGACTAAGGGCTACACTGGTCGAGGGAAGGGCTGCGCCCGAATTCCAGAGGCTCTTCATAGAGTCACAATCAAAAAGCTCAGCTAAACCCAAATCAAGGGCTTCTGCTGCTCAAGCTTCTGCAAGTAGCAAGCAATCTAAAGATGCGACTTCTGGACATTCGCCCCGTTTTCAAGGCACATCCAGAACTACTGGCATGAAAGAGGCAGTCGAAAGTCCTCTTGGGAGGGACAGAAGTTTTCGAAGCCAGCAGTCTCTCCTCAGTGGAGAGGCAATCCCCCGGAACGCCGCCACAGAATCTCACGACACCGGAGAATCAGAACAGCCCAGCAACTTTATTAGTTGGCTACAAAGTCTCGTGCTGAAGCACCTTTACTTCATAGGCTGTTCGCTGAGTGAGTCCGAAGGTAGTGGAGTATGCGCTGATTCAGCATGTGGGTCCACTAATGATCGCTGAAATTCCGCCTTACTCCCGCAGGTTAAACGCTGCCAAAAATTCTTGAATGCAGTAGTAACCGCGCAAAACACGCGCACAACACTATGAAATTCAGGTCATGAGTTACTTTCTCGTTCTGAGTTGTAAAGAATGACGCCTGTTACTGGTTGTGGCAAGGTTCAAGTAAGCTAACAACCTGTCAACGACTCCTTGAACGTTCAGTCATTTGATCCTTTTTTCATCGAGAACGTGGATGAATGAAATGATCATTCACGACGAGATTGCCAGTTTAACGCAAAGTAAAAGGGGCATGAAAATGCTTGCTGATTACTGGCGGAAGCATCTTACTGTGGCAGAGGCCCTCCGCTGCTGCCGCATAGCCACGCACTGTATATACCACAATGAGCACTAGCGATTCCTCTCGTGCCTTGTGCAACTGAGTTGCACAAGGCACGAGAGGAATCGTGGAATGTGCTGCTAGATCGTCGGCTTTCGACGATCTAGCAGCACAGTAACGAGAGCGTGTGAAGAGCCTGGAGTTACTCGAGTCCTCCACCAGTGTGCTTTCCATGAAGTTCTGGGTTGTCCTTCACAAGAAGGCCCCTCAGTTCGCAAGAGTTTCATTACGTTGCTTCCACCCATAAGCCATAAGACCCACCACCGATGACACAGAGCGGAGTGTTCAGTCGGACACACCTGAGCTGGTCGCCTTGCCACTCTGCAAACTGAACTAAATTACATTCGCTGAGACCTGCTCGGCGAATGCAACAAAGTATTTTCTCTCGTTTGTGGCAAGGAAGCCCTAGTACGCAAGTGCTGCCACATGCTCACCGCCGGCGGCACCTCTCCCAATTGGCGGCTATCGCCCAGAAAAGGAGCCCCACTCCCTCCCAACGCGCTGAACGCATCTCCCCTTGGCGAAAGCCGCCGAAGCGGGTCACTAGCGCTTGCCGAATGACCTTCAGAGAAGGCAGCACCAGTAGCACCACTAGGAACGCTGCATGGTACCTCGTGAGTTCCAGCAAAACTGACACCTTGGGCTGGGCGTTGCACTTCCACGTCCGCAGGGTCGTAATGAGGAAATAACCGCGTTGGCGTTGCTGTCGCCGCTCCTGTGCCCCTGCGCAGTGTGGCACTGTCATTTACACCACTGCTGCTACTGCCCACAGGAGGCACGGAGCTCCGCTGAGGTGCGGCCATTCCCCAATGACTGGAACCGGCTCCATCCGCTGCAGAGGGTGCGGGTTGGGTAAAGGTGCCCTGCGTCGCGGAGCGGTAAATGTGTTCTTGCTCCTTCTGGTGGAGTTGCCGTTTCTGTTGACTGTATATTACTGGCATCCATTGCCCAGATGCCCCTAGACGGTCAGCTGGGTCTTCAGGTTCACTGTCGCTACTGCTGTTGCGGCCGCTCGTGCTTTCTCTCCTGTCGGTTTGGTCAGCACTGTAATTGCTAGCGCTGCTGCCGCAGCTCTCGCCGGCGCTGGCAGCTCCGCTGGCACTACTGGGTTGCTGCATTTCCGGGACACCTATCCCTTGGCCGTCTCCGGAAGTGTCCGTGGGAGTCCCTTCCGCAAGAGTTGCCGATTCTTCATCTCGGCGGAGGTGCAGGGAGCTACGTGTTGGTTGACTGTCTTCCTGGGGCGCAGCGCTCCTGTTGTGGTGTGGCACTGGCCAACGCTGGTTTCTCTGCGGTTGAGCATTATCGGGATAATGATCCGGAACCTTCTCAGAGTTGACCCACCGCCCATCAGGAGAAGCGGGCGGCTCCTCGCCTGGAGGTGCTGGCACGGACCGCGCTGAGTTAGCAGCTTCCTGGCCGGAGACTGCAGGTTTGCCTGTGTCTGTTGCTTCTGCATTGGCCGGAAATGTGGGCAAATCTTCATCTGGAAACAGTAGTTGGCGTTTGTCTGCCTCTGCTGCCACTTGCATCTCTCTGTGCTTCTGGAACTCGCGGTGCAACACGTGTTGCTGCTGCAGGCCCTGCTGTAGTCGCTGCTGCCGCATGCGATGTCCATCCAAGGACTCAGAAAATAGCACAGGAGAGTCCACGTGGGTTGGAAATCGCGTGTCTTCTTTTTGTTCCTGCCCAGCTGCATGGAGCAAGCTGTCTGTGTCTGGATAATCACAGTGCAGCTTCCGCCGTTGCTCTTGCTGCTGCTGAGGGTGCAACGAAGCAGGGTCAAAGTTGTCTGATCGCGGTTGCAACTGGCGACCCTGGGCACCAAACGGCTCCGGGAAGTCAGGAGGCAAGAGCCACGCAGCTGCAGCTGCTGTTGCTGTCTGCGGAGTAGCATCTGGCGAAGGCCCGCCTGCTGCAGTTGCACCAGCTTGTTCCGTTGGGATGTTGCCCGTAGCTTCGCTCCCACTAAGTGTCCCCTTCCAGAGTTGTTGCCGCCGTTGAGGCTGTTCCTGACGCTTCTGCTCCTCGTTTCGCTGCTGCTGGGAGGCGCCGTGGTCCTGCTGCAGATACCCCCTTGTGCGGACAAAGCGTCTGCGGCCTGACGCAACCCTCGTCTTGCAGCCACCGCTGCCAGCGCTGCTACTTCTGCTGCCATCTTTCCGTACACCTTGAGTTGCTGCTACTCGTCGGGGAGGCGGCGAGGGCAGCTGTTGCTGTCGCTGGTGCACGGTAGCCTTAACCGAGCTCCCACTGGCAGCTGCAGCTGCCGTTGCTGCAATACTGGAAGCAGCACCACCCGTAGCTACAGCAGCAAATTTGTTCCTTCCAAAAAGATTAGCTTCGGTCCACTGCTTTTCCGGGCCCTTTTCAGTAGTTTCCCTGCCACCGTCGCTATTGCTGTCACTACTACTGCGGCTGCAACTGCTGCTGTCACTGGTGCTGCTCTTGCTGCTGCTGTCAGTTTCTTCCCAATACGCTGTACTCCGTTTAGGCTGGTTGGCTTTTCTGACTGCTGCAGCACCGGCAGTGTGCGGAGGCACTGTAGAGTACAGACTATTAATACAAGTCGTAAGACTCCTCCGTGCAGTAGCCGCAGGCGTTGCAGCCGTTGCCGTTCTTGCTGCCTCTCCTGTTCGTATTTGAGGCCCCGCGGATGAAGCTCTCGAGCCATAGCGGCCCGCAAGGCGAGACGCGCTGCCGCAAGAATATTCCCTGGCTCGCCCCGCGTTTGGTGTTTTGGTTCTTTCTCTTGACGACGTCCTCGACGGGGGTATTTCCGACGAACTGCGGCGCTGTTGCGTCGAAGTGCTGGCTTCTCTTCTGAGTGGGGGAGGTGTTGGCACAGCAGTTGTTGCCGTCGGAAAGCCTGAGCTGCTGTTACCGCCGGCGTGCCCGTACTCTTCAAAAACACTATGTCCTTTCGCTGCGTCCGAATCACTTTCACTGGAAGTGGCAGAGTCCCAAGAAGGGCTGTCACCCTCAGGCTTCGTTTGCTCCCGCCCAGACAAGGCAGCAGCTGCAGCTTCATTCACTAGGTCTGCTGCCGCCGCTACTGACGGGGATAAGCAGTCTATGGACTTGTGCGGAGCCGTCTTACATGGAGGGGTAGCGCTGGGTGCATCTTCTTCACAATTCCCAGGAACAGGTTGTTGAGATTGTTGCCAGTCGCAGTGACGGGAATGGATTGAGCTGCTCCCCTGGCTTTCACTTGCACTCCCTTTGACCTTCTGTGATTCGGTCAACTTGGCTTCCCCTTGCTCTTGTTGATTCTGCGGATGAGCTTGCGTCTGCTGCAGCGGTTGTTGGCTCAGCTGGTGCTGCTGGACCTCTTGGTGCTGTTTCTCCTTCCTGTGGAGCCACTGACCAATTTCAGTCTCACACTCGATCAGCCTCTTCTGCTTGTTTTGCTGTTGTTGTTGCAACTTCTGTAGCTCATGCCAACGCAAGGAATTACTAGTACTGCTCGGACCGGACTGCTGTTCACCGGCTACACGGTGCTCCTCAAGTTCGCGTTGCAACTCGTGTTGCTGCCTTTGAAGGCTTCCGATGGAGCGCAGCAACTGCTGTCTCTGTTGCTGCAGCTTTTCAAGCCGGGGTCCCGCCTCATCCGGTTCACACTGCTGGCTTTCCTGCCCTTTTCGCTGGTCACTTTGCTGTTGCGTGTCATGCTGCTGCTGCTCTGCTGTGAGTTGTTCTGGTTGCACGAGCGTCGGAGACGGCGTTGACTGCTGCACTGGTTTCGCAACAACAAGTAGCTCAGGGTGCCTGTACAGTGGCTGAATAGGCAAGAGCAGCTGTCTCGCATAGGACTTTGCGTCCAATAACGCGATGCGCGCCTCATTCAGCCTGCAGATACGCAAAATGACAACTGTGGGGCTTTTTTCAGCCGTTGCCGCGCACTCCACTGGCGAAGCAGATAAACTGATACATCCACGCGCAATGCACGCGGGGCAGTTCAATGACAATTTCCTCCACCCTACCGTTTAAAGTGGTTTTCATGTCTGAGGCGCAGGTCTTCAGAGAGGGCAGAGGCTTTGTCTGGATGCCATAGAATACTCATCCGGCGAAATGCCTGAGGATAGCAATGAACAATGCATGACATGAAGAGGATTAAGGGCCTAGTGGACAATGACAGCAAATAGGATGAGCGACGACGCAATAACGAACCTCCTGCACCAGTCAACTCTCAAAGTTGTGCTTGCGGCCGAATGTACACAACAAGGGTTAACAACGGAAACGAAGCAGCAGCAAGCAAATATGGAAAACAGCACAGGTATCGGCGAGGTGCTTCGAAACGTACGCGGTTTACTGCTGTTTTGGGGGCACCCCTTTCAATCCCCAGCACTTGGAAGCTCGACGCTTGCAGTTGGGCTTCGTACAGTCGTCGCCTGCATAAAGGAAATCGAGCTCAGCACCTACGTCATGCAAACGAAAGCGTAGTGCTTGCAAGCTTTTCGTCGCCATACCAATAGGACACTCTGCGTTGCTAAAAAGACCTCGAAAAACCCCGGAGAGTGCGATTGCTACAGCCTGCAACAAGCTACATCGACCGGCCAAGACAGTGTCAGGAGAAGTGAATAGAAGCAAAATGAGTATCCGTACTTCTGGTAGTGCTCAGCGGCGAACGAATCTGGGCAGTGCTGTCGCATCAGCTGCATGTAGTTGAGTGCCCCCTCAAAGTCCAGCAACCATTCGCACGCCTAACGGACAGAATGCAGCAAACGGAAGGATGAGCTGGCTCAACTACAAAATGCAGTGTATTTCGACTGAATGCTGCTGAATAGCACGCATTGTTGACAACGCATTAACCGATATTAGGTCTCGTTGTGTGGAGGCAACACGTCTGTCCCACTGTCAAGCGCGTCTGTCTCCAGCCTCCTCCGCGTCGTGCTATATTTGCGTTCTGTTTTCATTTATGTTTTGCTCACCTCGGCAGCAGTTTCATAGGCAGCTTTGTAGTTTGGAGTCATACTTAGGCACAGGGAGCAGCTCTGAAGGCTGCAAATCCAACGGCCAAGCCGGAGAGCACTTCGACCCTAACCACAGATAACCGCACAGCCGGAAGTCAATGCTGCTGCAGCACAGCACTGACTAGCCAAGGCACAGGAGAAATTCCTACTGCTGCTGCGCGGGCGAACGCAGCAGTTAAAGGGGTGAACGGCTTTTCCCGTGGGGGAAAGCAGTCCACCACTTCAACTTAACAGGAGCTCTAACGGTAACTTTGGACTGCTCGGGGTCCCATAGTTTGAACATTAGCGGAATGCAAGGCGCGAACATCATCTAGTAGCATTCAGGAAACACTTCCGCGTACCTTGTTAAATGCAAGCTTTGCTGTGTTTTCCATGAGCGAAAGATTAGACGAGCTGACTGCGCCGGTGACCTCATCAAGCTGCTGCTGCTTCTCCAGCAGCCGCTGCTGCAGCTTCAGTGCTTCGGTGTAAAGAGCAAGGGCGGCTTCGTTACGATGCTGTCTGTATAACGAGCTTGCCTGCGCACCCACATGCACACGCCTGCGAACAGTGGCTTCATTAGATCGGATACTCCACTTTGCTAGGCGCTGCCGTCACCACAGCATGAATGCACAATAAAAGTGTTGCCTTGTGTGCTACCTGTATGCCCCGCATTCGCAACCTAGACTCCTGGATATGAGAGAGAGCCAAGGCACCTGCTGCCGTGAGTTGTCTGACTCGCCTTGGCTGCATACTCAAACACGACACTCCGCCAAGCCCTCAAATTGCAAGACACTCCGGAAACTTCCTCCTGAAACTCCGAGCGGTGCTGCATTTCTCCCACCACCGCAGCTTTCTGTAGCTCGCTCAATTCTTGTAGATGTGGCGGCAGCACGAGGGGCAGCAGGTCCGCCGGCGTCTTGCCTTGCCTGTTTTGCGCGTACAGAAGCTCGCAAGGGAGGGATGTCAAGCTAAGCGTGCCAAACAGCTGGGGCAAATTCCTGAAGACAAACAACGTAACATTTATGCAGCACAATTTACGCGGCGCGTACAAGGCCAAGCGACGGTTGGTCTGGGCGCCTCCCCTCCCCTCAACAAAGCAGAACCGTGTGATAGTGCATACTAGCAGATGAACGTGTCCCAAAGACTTTTGGCCAAACAGCCAGCAGATGGCAAATGGAAATAGCTGATGACGACAGCCAAATTGTAGTTCTGCTGGGGAAATGCATTGTACCACTGTTACAGTACAGAACAATCGTAGAAAACAGTGTAGAGTGTGTGCAGCTGCTTGCCTCAGGCAGATAAGGTGGAAGACGTTGTTGCCTGAGTCTCGGTCGGTCAAAGTCGCTGCGTGCAGGGCCAGCGGGGCAGTTCCATGCCGTAGAAGCCCTGCTGCCGCTGCCACTCCCCCGGAACCATGCAAGAGCAGCTGCAGGAGGAAGTGCTGCCGGCCTTCCCCTCGTGCATCCCAGCTGCAGGCTGGCGTCACGGCACCGTTTTCTGTCTGATTCCCTTGAGGGCACACTCCACAAGGTCTGTTCCCCTGCACCAAAACAGCCCCGCTGCTGCCGTCGCCGGAGTGGCAGCAGCTCCCTTCTAGAAACTTGCTGCCGACTGTGTCTTTGAGTAGTTGCAGCCAGCGTGCATTAGCAAGCAAGACGCCTTGCTGCTTGAGTCGCAGCAGCGTGGAGATGTTCTGCACGGCCAAAAGAGGCAGCAACACTTCGTCAGACAATGCTGTGCCCAACACGTCGTAAGCTTCGCGTTCCATCGATTCATCTATTGACGCAAGCCCGCCGTGATGCTGCAGCTGCAATTCCGTGTTGCTCGCCGTTATGCTAGAAGACGCAGCGTGCCGCTGCTGCGAATACACCCGAATTTGCATGCTTTCGGCTCTCAGCCTTTCCAGCAGCATGCCTACGATTTCAGGGTCAGCCCCTGCCGCTGGGCAGCGATGGAGAGCTTCCCGCACTGCCAGAGCAGCAGCGCCTGTCGCCACTGTTGACGAAGGTGCTGGTTCCCCTGATATTCTGCCCTCCATAGCACACCGGCAACTGTGCAGCGCAGCCCTAAGCTCGCCAACCACCGCCTCGTGGTGGTCATCATTGCTGCAGCAGCAGCTAGCACTGCAACCCCATGCAGTGCATGAAGCAGCCTCAGCTGCCTCAACACAGCACCAGATCCCGGCTGCATTGTATGCTTCCAACGAGGGCCCGTCAGTCCTCTTCGGGGGCAGCGAGAGCCCTCCACTTGGCGGTTGCGGATGCAACCCACCTGTCGCCATCTGCTGAGTAGGCGGTTCACTACAGACACTTCTATGAACACTGTCATTTTCCAAGTCCGCCTCTCGAGAGCTCATTCCTCCTCTTTCTTTCTCTTCACACGATACTGATCTTTGCATACGATGAGAGAGCTGACGCCGGAGGCGACGAACCTCTGCATAAAGATGTTGCGTGTCCTGATGCTGCTGCTGACGCACTTCCTCGACCAGTAATCTTGCCTCATCACCCAACGCTACGCGGTGCTGTAGTTGCTGCAGGGAGGCAGTGGCATCGAGGTAGTTGCCTTCTGCTGCTGCCAAGCGATCCGCCCTCTCTTCGAGCTGCTGCTGAAGCAAGCTCACCTGACGCAACAGTAACCCAGCTTCAGTCTCCCGGCTGGCAAGCTGTTGTTCTTGCTGCCTCAGCAATTGTTCCTGATGCCGCAGCAACGCATCCTGCTGGTGCAGTTGCTGCTGCTGCTGTTGCAGCAGCTGCTGTTGCTGTTGCAGCTGCTTGTGGAGCTGAAGTTGCTGCTGCCTACTGGCATGTTCTCTTAGCTGAATGCGTCGAGCAACAGCATGGAGCCTGGCAGCATCAGCAGACGCGTGAGTTGAGTCTGCATCCTCCTCACTCTCTCCTTGGTGGGCAGCATCCCGCATTGTCATTTAATGCAGCAGTGGGGCTGCGAAAAACGACGTGCCTACACCTGAGGCAGAATGCAGTTGCTGCGATAAGTACACAATATCATAAGCGGGAACTTGGACACGGTAGTTTTCAACCGCCTGAAGATTCCTTGTCGGCGTGAATCTTCCGGTACGGTGAAACGGTGAAGCAGTTTTGACTCAACCCACTCGACCTAGCTGTTGTTTCCACCTCAGTTAAGTGCAAAACTAATGCATCCGCCTGTGTATAAAGGGTAGTTACCAGTCTGCCCAACTTTCACCAGGCCATTTTGCGCGTGCGCGGCATGAGGGGGTTGGGTGTTTGCGTGGCCTCAACATATCCCTTCCTGCAGTCAGCAGGACAAGCCTAGTGGAAATGAGTATATTTCGAACAAAAATAGCTGTAACAGCAAACCATGAGCTGTACACAAACCAGCTCAGTCAGGTTGTCCACTGCAGCCAAAACCCGCCAACGATGATAATGAACCCTAAAGGCGGGGGCCGCACCCGTCAGCTTGGCCCCCTCCAACGGAAAGTTCTCTAGAATGGAGTCTGAGACATTTGAATGCTAAGGAGTTCCCAGTATTAGCATCCTCCAGTAAACGAAAAAAGAAAAAAACTGATCATGAAGCAGAACTGTGTTCGGGGCCCCGGGGGGCCCCGCTAACAACGGTGGTGAGGCGGGGCTTTAGAGAGAACATCACCTGCTTGAGTATCAAAAAGGGCTTCCAAGGAGACGTGTGCACATTATGAGAAACAAACACCTGCAACTTCCGAAATAACACCTTCAGTAGCCAGCACACACCTGATAGCCAAAAGGCAGCCCTGGAGAACAAGTGTTGTCTTCCGGCCTTCCGTCTCGGTATGCACGAAACATTGAGCCTACAGAAGCAGTGGAATGCTTGAATCTGTTGTACCTTATCATTTATATATGCGTTTCGACAGGGCTGCGTCAGCGGCAGGAAGCTGCCCCACGCGTGGCTGGCGTTTCGAGTGTAGTGGTGAGTGCGTGGCGTAGCCTGTATTTGTTCTACAAGCACGGGTAATACATGTTACTAATACCTCAGAAAACACACTGTATGTATGTGTCGTCACATATCTGCCCTAGCAGAGGTAAGGAACCTCTCCAGCCACACTCGCATGCCACTGCACCGGCAGGGATGTATTGAGAAAGGCATTGACGCAGTTCTCGACACTCCGGACACAGAGAAACTGATCAATCCGCTGTAAAGATGTGGATGTGGGTGCCTTTAACCCATAAGGGAGGTAATGGGGCTCATGGAGGCCTCAGTGAGTGAAAGACGAGTTTGCAGTCTAGGCCGAAGTGGGTTGTGAGCTCCAATGGAGCTAGCTTATTTGCATTTACATTGTAATCCCATACAAAACTCCTCGCTTCACGGAGAGGGAACAGAGGGACACGTGAACGGTCTTTACTCTGTTGGATGTGTAGTTAGACGGGCCGCCATTGCTTATGGCAGGCACGTCACTGTCCATCAATTCCAAACCCAAGTTTTTTTTTGGTGGCCTTGAGAGCTTACACAGTATAACTTCGCGGCGAAGTATATGAAGGGCAGGGTGGCCGATGACGCACTCGTATAATGGGATAACAGGGCGGCACTGTGTTTTGCAACATCCGTTGCCTCTTTTGACTCCCGTGTTTATTTAGAATTGAATTCACACTACTCCTTAGATGCCGGCGTGGCTGTAGTTATCCCTAAGCTCAGCAGTGGTAACGGGGGAAAGCTAAGCATCTAGGCTGTAGTGGATAGGTTTGACAAATACGTCCAATTCAACTCGTATTTTCGTTTGGCTATGGCTAAGGGAGTAACCCAACGCTCCCCTAACCATGCCTAAAGGCTTCACATTTTCCCGAAAAGTATAATACTGACTGGCCTCCGAAGTCCTGTAGTGCCCTCTGCCGCGGCTTCATGAAGCGGCTCGCAATCCCCTGTAACATGATTACCGCAAAGCATCGCTATGCAGATGGTCAAACCAAACGCACCAACCCTTAGGTGGTTCAGTATTTGCTAGTCTCTATCCATAAGAATATTTAAACTGGGTGGATTCTACCTTGTACAAAATTATTCACACTACAGCAGTGCAGTCATTCAATCGCCGCTCTCCGGCACCCTCCCCGTGAGGCACTCATATTACACTACACGGCGTTGGACCTGGCTGGAGGAAGTCAGTTGACTTCGTTTGCAGCCCCCTGACTTCCCTCCCAAGCATCTAGCACCACGTGAATGTATGAGAAAATAATTGGAATGCCTAGTCAGAAGCCACAACAAACGAAATTAAGCAGTTTCTTTCAACACGGATAACCTGGGCCTGCGGATTCGCACGCCCTCCGAAAAGCGAAGGAGTGCGAGCTGCCGAAGAAACTCCCAGTGCGATGGGTATGATTTTTCGGATTTCGTTATCGCTGCAGTGAGTTTGTCTATGCATTCTGTTTACCTTCGACGGGCACATATCGTTGTGCGATTGATGTTGGTTCTCTGAAATCGTTCAAGGGCTTCGTGAAATATCCGTCACTTTATCTAAAAAGCGTCAGCAACGTCATTGTGATAAGTCACAGCTGGGTGAGGCAGAGATCATAAGCACCCAAAAGACTGTCCCTAAAGGACAGAGAAAAAGTAAGACCCTAAATTGACAGGAGAAAAGCGAACTATATCTTGGGCATCTACCCGCCTCCCCTGCAACCATTCGTTAGCAACCAGCGCAGGCATCAGACTGAACAGTGCAGTTTCGTATTGCCATTCGTTGAATGGTCGGGTTATTAATGCAATTTAATAAGAAAGGAGGCCTTTCTAGTTTTCTCTTCATGTGAAATCCTGTGACTCCAATGCCTTTGCTGTGATTCAGCTTCTCTACTCCAACTACAGAGAACTTCTTTTCCACCCTGCTTACATTTGCTTAGCCTAATACATCGCCCAGTGTCAACACGATGAACGATTTAGTCAAATAAACCATTATCACTACATTCTTCGTTCCGTTTAGTGGCAAGATTGGTCTGGCGATCCCAGCTGGCAAACTCAGCAGAGTCACAGACCGGAGCACAACGAAGGTCACCATATTTTGTAAATACAGAAGCGGCATGCTGAGCAGCTTCCCCAACATCAGGTCTTCAATAGCCGCGGAACGCAACTCACTGTCTCCTTGTTGGAGACGATTTTGAGGAGACACAGGGTGAGGTGTGCGCCAGAAGCACCCGAAGGTTTCCTAGGTTGCGCTGGAAGTACAGTAAATTGCGTGTCAATACAACAATGTTTCGGCAAAGGATGCCGCAGGAGGGTGTGTGCTGCTTTGGTAAGCGGGAATAGGGCCAGATGTGACTAAGTCAGAGCGATGTTGAAAAATTTGTCCGAAGTTGGCGCATGAACGGTAATTCGGCCGAAGTGGGCAGCCGACAAGCAGACAAAATTCGACGGCTGTCTGCAGTACATTAGCATTCATCTTACTAGGGCGCATATATTCTTGCATGCAAGGCTGTCTTGCACCTGGATTTGCCTCAACACAGGTATCAGCTGATGGCCGACCACCTCTTCGCCCGCAGCAGCGGTCCGAGCTCCCACAGCACCGGGAGCTTGGACCGCTGAGCTCAAGACCCCTGGGGACTGCGAGGTGAGAGCATGCGTATTTAGGTAAATTCGAAATTGTGGCTCCACTGCAGCCCACAACAGTCATCACATAGGTCTTTGCCTCGCAGGGCAGGCAGCCTGAAGCAGCAAGGCGAGGACGCCCAAGAGTATCTCAGTGTTCAAATTCTCAAGTCAACTAAATTAAATAAAGTTTCAATCAGGTACATATGTTAAAGTGAATACGCTCTAATGCCTTTGCGAGGACGGTGAAGCAGGGATCTCCTATACGGCCACAGTGTCTCAAGGGGAGCGAGCTATGAATGGCAAGAGAAATGTACGCGGACTATTGCTACAGTCTATAGGGTTAGATATTTATAAGATCATGATAGGCTTACTTTTGCTGCTCACTAGACGAGAGAGTGGTTCGAATGAAATCGGTTATTAAACTCCATCGCGGGGTCCGCCCCCAAAGCCCCATGCATGCGTGGACAATGCATCGCAACTGCGGGGAGGGTTGAAGGAGAAGATTAACAAGAGGAGAGGGGGTAATTGAAGAGTCAAACGGTCCTCTTAGGAGTTTCTTTACTGTCGCTGGTTGTGAAAATGAAGACGGTGTACTCTGAACAGAGCGTCCGGGTGCCCGACGGAGGTTAGGCATCGCACCCCACTGTCCACAGCAATTGCCATGGTTGCTTTAACCTGTACAATATGGTGGTAGATTTTCTTTCTTTTTTGCACATATACTCGAATTTCTGTGTTTATGGATGCTGGTGTGGTTCCGAATTTTCTGCTTTGCTGGTTCTAGTCGCGGCTGAGGGCGCGAAGTGTCGAGGCGGCAACCACAATTCGAAATCCTCACCGTTGATGAGTACTGCATGCATAAATAGCGGGCCTTCTGCGAACGCTTTTACCTTAAGATCCTATTTAGTTCCCCTCATGCAGCTGGCATAACTGGTCTCAGGCATATGTGTGGGGTTTAGAGCAATGTGGGAGGTACCTCAAGTTCTCGCGCTCATCAGCGACATGGAGGGAGCACGAAATTCCTTTTTGTCTTAAAGGCCATGTGTGTGGCTTCAGTCATTTTCGTCAGGGGTAGTTTTGTTTGGATGCCGTCTTGGTTGGGTGGTTCGAGGTTGCTTGCAGTTTCTTATTGCGATGGATGGCGACAGGGAATAGGTTTTGGTGTACTGCTCGAATCCGGTTGCCCGAGTTCTAGTGCATCGATAAGCGTCATGCTTTTTACGTACATGTGTTGTTTCAGTTTGTTGAGGGTCCTTCACGGATAAGGCCGGCATCCACAACAGCAAGCTGAAAACCAATGTGGAGATGTGTTGTGCTGTTGCGTTTCTCAGTGACTGTCTCCGTTCGAAGCAGGGAGGTTACAGTAAAGGGGCCCCGCGGGGAGTTGAAGAGGACTTTTCGTCACCTGCCGTTGGTGCTGCACACCACGAAGGATGCAAAACACGTCAAGGTGGCAACATGGCAGGGTAGGAAGTCGGATATTGCCTGCCTGCGCACTGTGTGTTCTCACTTGAACAACATGTTCACGGGGGTGACGAAGCAGTTTGAGTACAAGATGCGTTTTGTATATTCTCACTTCCCCATTAACCTTAACATCATTGACGGCGGCAAGGTTGTCGAAATCCGGAACTTCTTGGGTGAGAAACGCGTGCGTATCGTGAAGCTCCTCCCCGGCGTCATTTGTGAAAAGAGCACAAACGTCAAGGATGAGATTGCCCTGAAGGGAACAGACCTCGAGCTTGTGTCGCGCTCAGGTAGGTGCAGTGTTTGAACTTCAGTACCAAGTTGCTTGGCGTCGTGTTCCACAAAGGGAACATATGTGCCTCCTCATCCACTTGCCACGTAAGCAGCTGCAGCATTCCACCGACCCAGTATTGTGAGTTGTGTGTTCTTTCGCAGCTGCGCTCATCCACCAGGCCACGTTGGTACGCCGTAAGGATATTCGAAAGTTTTTGGACGGCATATACGTCTCCGAGAAGGGAACTCTTGAGAAGACGGACTGATTTTGAGGTTGCTGGTGCGGGCGGGCACGCTCGTAGGAGACAACGACCATTGCTAACGCTGGTTGTAGTTCCCAATTGGCTCTTCAGGCGGTCGACGGGTTTCTTTAGCGGTTTCCCATATGGCCTGTTCTGTTACAGGCCGCCCCTGTCACGGTTTTGGGCCTCTGACCTGGCCTTTAGCTGCCGGGTCTAGGCGCAGGCGTGCTCGGGCAGCTACTCAACCTCTTCACAAAACGTTGTGTTGCAGTTAGACGTCAAAGAGCACATTCGGGTTGGAAATTCGCAGTTCCATGTAGTAGACATCGGTTGAGAGTAGCCGCCTCTACTGTGAGTAAACCCACGATTGTTTGTTTTAGGGGCAGGCAGCCACTCACCTTGCAGTTAAATTTCTCTGTAGGAATTGGAGTCTAGGGGGTAGTAGGACGAAGGGCTCTGAGCCAGGCAAGTTAACTGTTCCTCGAATGGCAGCATTCTACCCATAGGGAACCTTGCGGTATGAGCACTAAGTCTGCAATACAGGGAGGCAATGTAGCTGGTGGGTTCAGCTGACCTCTACGTGCAGACGAGGGGTCCGCTCATCCATATGCCAGTAGGAAGGAAATGCTAAGACTATGGCAGCACTACAGGGGAGGGACCCCAGCACAGGAAGCGACGTGGGGGCCGCGTGCTTGTGACGACGACTGTCTGTTTGACTTTCTGTGTTGATTTATGATTCTCTAGTTTCTCCACGTATTCCTGTGTCAAGGCTGTTAGCTCCTGCTCGATCTGTTTAGTTTCTTCTAGCTTCCGTTCAACACTTTGTGTCAGTTCCTGAGATTCTTGGGTTAGTTTCTTTGAGGACTTTAGGAAGCCTCGGACGGCGTCACGCAACTCGGCAGGTGCTGGGGGTGGCTCCGTATGCTCGTTCGAGTCGGGGCAGTAGAAGCGTGTCTCGTTCCTGTCGAATGCAAACTTGACTCGCAGTTCCTCCACCAGGCGGCGCGCTTGTCCGTACCCGAATGTCCTGTTACCCTTCAGGATGGGTAGAGGGCGGCCATCGGCCCCAACGGTGACAGTTGGCTTCCTTGCCGCTGCTTTTGGGTCCTTTCTTGTTTCCCGATCTGGTAGCGGGGCTCCCAACAGGTCAAAATGAATCGATTCACGAACTGGCTCCTGCTCGCCGTCAGGACTGGCAGGGGACGTGTTGCTCTCAGCCAAATTGAACCGTACAGGCCGGCCGTCTGCGAGGCTCTTCTTAGACGCTGACTCTGTATATGACTCCAGTGTCACTGCCTCAGCCGCCATAGTGGAAAGGGTGTATGCTTACTCTCGGGGGTGGACAATAAAACGGCCGTCGGGGCACTGCCATGCACAAGCCTCTTAATATTCCTTCTGTTCCTCACTGCAGTTCTGTTGCATCTGTAGAGATTCTTCGTTACCAAAAACAATGTCTACGACTTCGTACTTGCAGGCTTTCGCCACTGTGGAGCCGTACAGAAAGGCGCGGTTTTAGCAGTAATTCCCGGCTCTTCTGCAGGCTGCTTGCCCTATTGGGAATTCAAGGGGCTCTTGCGTATCATTCTGTGGGTGGCTGAGATGTCGAATGGGTTCATCCACTGCCTGGTTGTATGCTAGCAAGTTCCGTCGCCTGGCTGCCGGTACCAATTCCCATCAGGGCAGGTTACTGTCTGTCGCTATATAATGATATTAGGTGCCTATATGTACACGCCTGTACATTAATTCATAAATACACTGAATATAGTAAGTTCCCATGTTCAGGCGTCTTCGCTGCACAGAATGGCACAGCGTTTTTGCCAGTGGAGCAGCCCCTAAAATGGTGACTGCAGGGGGTCAGTCTAACGCCAAAGCAGGAGGAACAAAAAGGCATTTATGTAAGATCACTGCATATGGCTAAAGGCCAAGCGTAATGCAGTTCGGTCTCTCGAGTCTACTGCTTCGTGCAAGAAGGACCCGAGAAAGCCCCATAGGCTCCATCAATATGCATGCGACATTTTGTTTTCAACGAGCGATAAACCAAGGAGCCTGCGCAAGAAACAGTAAGAAATGTAACTGCATTTAATTTGGCATTAGGCCACGTCCGTCACAAGGCCTCTGCCGCAGTTATTCCATTCGGTTGCATAGGCACCCTGGCTGTTCTGTGTAGAACAGTCGGCGCTTCCATTGTTCGGTAACTTTAGAAATTTTGCGCTCCGGCTCCTTCTTGCAGATCCATTGATTGGGATTGTTATTTGGATGTTTTTCTCGTTAGAAGTTGACGTATACCTACAACACTTGCAAAACGACTGGTAAGTATTGAGCACCTGTTGCCGCTCTAAGAAGCTTTCGTCTTGAATGTTGCCAAGCCGAATTCTGCCGGCTTCTCCTGGAGGATTAAGAGTGTAAGAAGAATCCATTGGGAGTATAGTTGCCGCGGGTCATTTATCCTTACCTGCAGAGCGAAGCTGTCTCGCTGCCGGAGACCCAACAGTGGGCGAAGCCAAAGGGCAGCACGGGTGCGTCCAATGCTCAGATTTCTCGCCGTTTCGATGTATAGCCTGCATAAGGGCTCACTTTAGTTAAGATGGCTGCTTCTTCGTTCCATATGAAGGTACCGGCACATTATCTGCCGGCCTACGTTGACATTCGGCGACTCAAGAAACAACTGGAGGAACTCGTGCACAATGCACAACGCCAACGCGCCACCGTACAGGTGAGTTGAAGTTAGTGTCCTGTTTGTACAGTGCATGTTCAAGGGGTTCGTAAGCGCATGGGACTGCGGGCACTGCGAGAACTGCCGCAGAACTTGCAGTCGCGGAAACCTTGAAGGCCGGCGAAAAACTCCATGTGGTGGGGAAGTGCCTCTGCCTAGGAGGGAGGGAAAGGGTTGCTAAAAAATGCGTTTGTGTATGTCTACTCTCTGACGCTGAGTAGAGGTTTACTTTTCCATTTGTCGGATGTTTGCAGCGCCGTTTAGATATTTTACAGAGGCCCCGAATACTGCCCTCCGGCATGACACAGAAGCCCACTTTGTCAGCAGCTGTAAGCGAGCATCAAGATGCGGAGCCCATTTCGCCCCCATCAGCGCCTGACCCGTCCCATAGTCAAAATATATTCTCCGCCGCAGCAGCCGCTGCCAGAGCTGACGATGGAATGGCTGGATCAAGCCTGAGGGCTGAAGCTGAAACGCTTTCGCTGCTACCGGGTAGGCTCACAGCCTGCTAGCACCTGACACAAACCGTGGAGATGCAGGCTCGTATGTGCGCACCTGTGTCTGTGCATCTGCCGGTGCACGTACCGTTGTTCCGTGCCGTGTCTGGTGGGCAAATGCACTTTCACGGAAGCAGGGCTGCGCATGAAACATGCACGAATTGATGCTCACGACATTAAGCTTGGGCATAGAATTGAGGACTCTTATCGGAGTGCAGCTTGTAACAGGTTTGTCATCGGTGTCGAAATGTATTTCAGTTCATAATGGTGATATGGACGTTGGTACGATTATCTTGCAAGCGTTGTTGATTGGCTGTCCAAACAGAGGCTCAGTTCTGGGGGCTGCTTCAGCAGCAAGTACATGAACTTAATAAATTCGCAACTGCAAAAGAACGGCAGATTCAAAAGGATCTAAGACTAATCGCTGCACGCATGAAACAGGCACGTCCTGAATGGGAGTCCCTTTTGCGTTGCCAATGCGTCATTACACTTCAGCCGTTCGGCAGCAGCTCGTGACTGTTTTAGAAGCTTGGTTAGGATTTATTGGCTCTTGAGGTGCTAGTGGCGGGTCCTGAAGGTACTCCGTCCTCATACCGGGGCACGGTATTTCTGTGTACCTCGTGGCGACGCAGGAAGAAAGCCTCCAAGGAGATGAAGAACAGCTCATTGAAGAACAGTCGGCTGGTAAGGTGGCTGTATTTGGCAAAGTGAAGGTGGGCTGTACGGCATTTGCTGTTTGAAGTGTATTGGCCTATTTATGCGCGAGTTGGTCTCCCTCTGTTGGAGTATTTTTTTGGCGCTGCAGAGATAATTCACCTCGATCTATACATCCGAACAAATCACAAGGCGTTGCTGTTCCTTTGTTCACATTTTGACCGTCTGCTTACAGGCGTAAGCTCAGTTATTGCACATGTTGTAGAAATGTACTGCAAACGGCGTTATTTTCCAGTTAGGGGGGGATTCAGGGGAGGAGTTGTCTTGTAATTGCCACTCCTTGTAGCCGCAGGGGGCCTACATAGCAGCAAGTGTCCCTGAATACTTGCAGGTGGTTGGTGAGCAGCAGTCAGCTGCTTTGGTAGGTTTCTTAATGGCTGACTCTGCGCTGTGGGCTTGCAATCGAGGAATTCAGGCGAAGACGGCCCGGTGGTTTTCCACCTCGTTGTTGAAGGAGGCATATTGCAATGTTGACCTTGAACGTCTAGTTCTGATGCTGTCTCTTCTGTGGGGAAGGTTCCGTTCCAAACTCGTACGTAGTAGCGGCCTGGAACAGCTTGTCAATTTAGTTCGCATTTGACCACCGATACACTCATAGCAGTTGGCGGTTCAGGTGCCTCTAAATGAGACGGCGACATGCTTGCTGGACAATCGAACACAGGTCTAGCAGGTCAACGGAGTTGTGAAACTTGCAGGAGGGGAGGCAAATGGGATCTGAAGCGTGGAAGCCACCTGATTCATTTGTTCGTGCTACGACCAAGTACTGGATCAGACCAGAAAACATTGTGAGTGTTGATACGGACCCTTCTGCTGGCAGAGGATCCCTTCCGCTTTCTCTGGCAGCCCTTCCGTGGATAGAACTGTGCCAAAACGTATGGCGTTGGAAGGTTCATTTGCTCCCGATCCGAGGTCTCATTTAACTGGCGTGCATGTATACACAAGCAAGTGCATCACCCCCAACACAGATAAACTCAAAGACAGTGGCAAGTGGTTAGGCATTTGCATGACGTCCTTGTGTAAGCCACTGAGATTTATGTTCGCTTGCCGCAGGGTCTAGGGATGTTGGCGGCTCGGGTTCGTTGTTTGCAGGTGCGGGCGCAGTGCTTAATTGTGCGGCATTTGCCATTCCTCGTCTTCGGGACATCTGACAAAGAGTTGGTGAATCTATATCTGCGGGTTCAATATTACCTCGTACACGTTATCTGTCATCCGTATACACAGCTCACCTAGGAAACGTATTCTTGGGGTCGTGGATAAGCGCATTCCCCCTTTTTCGCATCAATTGCAGAGGGTACATGTAGGAACTTGTGCTGCAACAGGCTTGCTGCCGAGTCGTTCCTTCTGCCCAGAGCAATATTGCAAGTGCTCTGTATGCATTAGTTGCTCACATACGTGTGTGAAAGAAATTCTCCACGTGTGTTTTATGCTTAGGAGGCTTCATTGCTTGGTCCGGATGCTAGTGCAGAAGGGCACAACATCGGGGCCCTTAATCTTGCACCCACACAGATGGTGGCCTCAGTGTACTTTGATAGTTCGAGTAAGTAGGACTTGCTGCTGCCTTCCATTGGTCTTAGGCTCAACCGCAGGCCCAGTTAAATCATATTGGCATAGTTAATTTTGCACATCATTGGAGATGTGAAGGCAACTACGCTGAGACTCACCGGGCGGTTAGCAAGTATTGTGGTCGGTGGCAGTATTGGTTTTGATCCCCTTCAGCTGTTACCGCCTACTAACATGCAGATTAGTGGGCGCATCAGTGACATTCTTGTGGAGGAGATCGGAGGCTTGCATGTGCCCCCATCTTGTGTCCATACTGCCCTGGCGCCACAGGTGCCTACAGCTACGAACGTCGCATACGGAGGTTTGAAGGCGCCCAACTGCTGCGGTTTCGGTGGTATGGCACCAACAACAATGGCCCTGACGAGGACATCTTTATTGAACGGTGGGCAGCGAACTTTATTGCGTGGTGGTGCGGTGGCCTACGCTGTAGGCTCCTGCGCATGTCATTTGCTGCGCTTGAGTGGCTGTGCGTCGCTTGGTTGTAGGAAAACTCATCACGAGTCTTGGAGCGGCATGAGCAGCACTAAAGAGCGCTTTGTGGTCCCTCAGCGGTTGGTTGCGCCCTACATGCTGCTTCAGCGAAGTGCTCGAGATCTTCTGCTTGAGGCCTCGGGCTTCCAGTTGCCATCAGTTGACAGTGGAACAGCTTCAAAGCCCACAGGATCTCGTGAGCATAGTGACCACCCTTTTCCTGTGGCCAGTGATGCTGAGGAAAGTGCCGCTGATGCGTACATTGCCAGAAATGGAAAACTGAGAAAAGCCATTGAGCTGGGGGAAGAGATTCAACAGGCAATCGCAGGACACAATTTGCAACCGATGGTAAGCATCGTTCACAGACGTGTATACCATACACAGTGCAATGCACACCTCTTTGTATGCAGCGGCATTGATTCGTTGGTAGCCATAATAGTGTCTAGCACTCTGGCACTCATATGCCCGGGGAGCCTACTGGGCCTAAGGCAGCTCTGTAACCACCGCTCTAGAGCCGTTAGAGTTTATTGTAGTCGGGGAGTATGAGTATGCGAAGGGGCGGATACACACGGAGATCGTTGAAGTGGAAAGCAATATGCGATTTCATTTCAGCTTGCGTGCACCCATTGGTTGGTTGCGCAGCTGCGGACGAGTTACCTGCGAGCAGCCTTCCAGTTGGCAACTTCAAATGCCGTAAGGAGCACAAATGCAGTATCTGGCCTACAGAAGGCTCATCCCATGGTCTCCGTTGTTAGGATTTCACGTGCCTGCGCAGTATTGCAGCCCTGCGTATAGTGTGTCACGCAGCATTTTTCCTGGTTTTGTCCTTCCCCAGTTGCGTTTTAATTGATAACGGGAGCACCCAGGGTAAGGTGCAGTGTTCGGTGTATCAACTTGGTAGGGAAGTGATGGGTTGGATCAATCACGGTGCGTTCAGGTGCGTATTTCCCTGGACACAAACCTGTGCATGGTCAACGAGTACAGGCCGCAGAGGCAGGAAGATGGCGGTTTCAATTGGTGCCGACTTGCAGACGAATTGCTTGGCAGGGTAGGAATTATCATGATTATCTTTCCATCTGCTTTGGCCCTTGGTGACGCTTTTTTCCCAGAGACTACTTTTAGTTACATAATAGAGTGTGTGCAGCCCAACCGTGTTGCAACACTTCTGTACTGCTGCCGGGATGGTGCCCACCAGGTCTAACGACGAAGTGTATCTCAGTTGATAGGACGGGGAGATATTCTTTTTTTACCGGTGGTTCTGCTTCAGGACGAAGTTGTGCGCTTTCCTTATGCCATTCTTGAAGTGAAGGTACAACAGCAACCGCCACCTGCTTGGGTGCAGTCGATGCTTTTATTATCAGACGCGAGTATGTCGTTGCGTACTCAGCCTACTCAAACTCATTGGGGAGACTTACTCTACTGCTCTTTCGTCACTGATTTTATTGTCTTTTCCCCGTGTCCTTCATTATATATCCGGACCCACTTGAAATGGTGTTTGCGTATGTGTGTGATGTGCGACCATGTTTACCCTCGTCTTTGTTTCCCCGGGCTGGACGCCCCCGAACTGCAGCATGTGCCATCATGTATTCGACAGGTGAACCGTAAGCGACTGTCAGTTGGCCTGACATGTATGGTGAGTTATGCCTGCAGCACTGGTTTACAAGTTCTCCAAATTTCAACACGGAATGGCATTTTTGCATCGCGACAAGATCTCCAGCGGGCTGCTGCCTCATTGGTTGCAGAGTCCGCAATCTGGGCAGCGCCAGAAGCACGAAGAACAGCTCTCAGCTTATAAGAAACGCAGTACACTTGGCGTCCCTCCACTAGGTGGTTCACTCTTTGAGTCATTGCGCAATAGCCCCGATAGCCTCTTGACACCTCTAACCCGCAGTCTGGCGGAACAGCACGTGCCAAGGTTTTTGACTTCTGACGCTCTTGGAACAGAGAGGCGGAGCCTCTTCCCTGTAGGTATGCAAAATATTCCTGTTCCGTCAATCATTTGTGCTCCACATGCACTCGAAAGTTGCAGTTTTACCAGAAACAAATACTGATAAACGGAACGTATTGGTTATCTCAGGTGGTACACAGCTTGTTGAACTTTCATGATTGTTCTGTTTGTCTGCTGTAGGCGAAAGCGAAGCAGTGGTCGCAGCCGATCCAGACTGGGTATGCAATTGTGCCCTGTAGTATTGCTGTGTAGTAGAAGACTTTCAAAGGCAAGGGATTCCTCAGCGCCTTGCCAGCTTCGATTTAGGGAGGCTGTGGGAGCCAGCTAGTGAGGCACCCGCGTAAACAGATGAGTGCGATTGCCCGGGCACGGGTTCTCATGCTGGAACTTGGCGTTTGCATGCAGGAGGATGTGACGGCGACAGCGGCGCAGCGCACCTTTTTGTGGCTGAGGGCGCAACAAAAACTGCAGCTGCAACAGGCGCCGCGTGCAATTGGGCAGGAGGTGTCTGCTGAGGGGGAGTTTGAAGATGACCGCCCCCGGGCAAACAGCGCCAGCAGTGCAGATTCGGTGCGCCAGCGTTTGGCCCGCCGGCACATTCGCACCGTCAAGAAGATTGACCCCAAGACGTCCTTCGCAGCGGAGCGCACATTTTTGCACTACATCCAGAAGGGGCTTTACTTAGCCGGAGCAAGTCTTGCGTGAGCTATCACTTAAGTCTTTATCTGCTGCTATGTTCACGACGCATGTCAATTCGCATATCCAGCGCGCATGCCGTGCTGCGAGTCTTCGCATCAGCAGTTAGAGCGGACCGTGTTGTGCATTCTGCAGCTGTGTGGAAACTCTCACCGGCGACTGGGGATTGGGTATGGTACTGATACTAGCCTTCGCGAGCGTGTTCCTCTGCTGCGGCGCTTATGCCATATACGTAAAGCGATGCCGTCGAATATCTCAGTAGGACACTCCGTTCCAGAGCATTTCCGCCTTTTCTGTTGTTACCCCCCCAAGGAATTTGCACTTACTTTCCTTTGTATTTACGTCCGATGGCAGAATTGTGAATTCGCGTAAACGCGGCCATGCTGGATCTCTGTGCTTGTGAGCAGACGAGTCGCAAAGGCAGGCGCAGCCAACGTGCAGCAACGCGTAGATTCGCAATGGGGGCCCATGCTGGCGTTTTTCGCTGCCGGTGTGGCCACTTTGTTGGTGCTGGTTCTTCAGGTGGATGTCAACTTAAGGAGTGTTTTGAAGCATGAGCAGGCAGTACATTCAGCAGTCTACAGACAGAAGCGGCATGCAGAACCGAATTTGGCGCGACAACCTGTGAACGAGCTGTAGCTAAACAAAAGCCAAGTTAGCTGCCTTGCTCCTTTCTGCAGAAGGGGACTTTTTGGGGGTCCAAACTCAAGTTCCGAATTCCGTCCCAAACCTTTCGGCATGCTTAAGGAGGCCAGCTGGAATTTTATTAGTTGAAGAGCGTGCCGCTTCGTAGTACCAGGTTGCACATTCAAATTCCAAGAGCAGGCTTTCAACAGTCACAATGCAAGCACAGCATTGGGGCAGGTATTGTTTGCATTCTCCAGAAATGTACAGTGTGGTGCACCTGTGAAGCGAAAGTGGCCAGGCGGTTGTTAGCTAAACGAAATGACAATATCCCTCAACAGACGGAAACTACGTTCGAGCGGACGAAACCTCTAGAAACTGGAGTGGTGTGTACCATAACTCCTGAAATAGAACACTTGCGGAGTGAGCAACCGCTATGCAATGCGTGCACCCGTTGAATAGCTGGACAGGGCACGGAAAGGGATTTCCCAAGCGACATTCATATGCATATTGTGTCCGGCTAAGTCCTTTACTGCGACGCCTTTCTCCCTGCGCGTAGTAGTATATCGCTTGTTTCAATGAAGGCAACTGCACGGATTGCGTTGACCGCAGGATGAAAAACAAATAGGGCCATGTGCGCAAAGGTAGCTAGCAAATTGTTAGCGGTTCGAAAGCAATGTTCTGCTGAGAGCACACGGACTTCTCAGCTTTCCTTAGGTCAGACACTCCGCAGACATCAGCGTCATTCTGCCTGGGTTGCAAAGCCGTTCCGAAGTTTTTCATAAAGGTATGCAGCGTCCGAGAGGTGAGGAGACCCAGCACAACAGAGATAGGGTAATTATACATGAGGAGGCACCAGTTTGGCCTTGCTAAAGTGCTCTCCTAAAGGCACATGTATCGCCTAGACTGTCACCGCACAAAATCCCCTGAATGCGGTAGTTGTTGGTGGCACTGTGCCAATCAGCTGCGGCTGTAGAAGGCATCGTAAACCAAATTTCTCCTTGAAGTAGCTGTGCACAGAAACGGGTGTCAGTAAGGTGGTCGAGGAGTGCGTCTGCTGTTTACAAACGGTACCATCAAAACCAGGTGTACCATGCTTTCCGTTCAACGAATATTATAACACGCTGTCTCCTCTCCGGATATCCTCCCATCCTGTATCCCCATATACAAGGAACTGTGTCGCAAATATTTATTCTAGAAGAGCAGGGGAGAGAGTCCTTAGTCCTCTAAAGGCACGCTTCCTTCTTGCAAGTGCACCCGTAGCCTTCCTATTGAAGGGGCTGCACTGAAATGTACCAGAGTCCGTTTATGCTTGCACAGAGTGCTCCCCCTACCAAGATATATCCACTAGCATGCTCTCCGATGTACATTTATCCTCATGCCGATAACGGGACAAGCTACTGCATAAACATGAAAAATAAAACAAGGGAATTTACCGGCACACCGCTGCATCGAGAAGTATCCTAGGTGGCTATGATATCCACAGCCAAGGTACTTTCGCAGGATCGCTCTTCCGAACAAATTTCCCACTGTTTTCCTCGGCTTTGCGGCGGCGAGTTAAAGTGTGGAGCCGCCTGCTACTCTTAGTTACGCAATGCTAGTAGAGTCCTGGCTCCGTTACGCAACGCATCTAGAGTCCTCGCTCTTTGCAAGGGAACCCCGTAAGTTTCCATAAAGATGAAGAGCTTTAGAATTACCCAAAATTTCCCAGGACCCCCAGTAACACGAGCACAAAGTCATGGCGATGGCTCCCGGGGCGGCCTCGAATGTGCTGAGGCCCTCCTCGCTGCAACTACTACTGCAAGGTGGTCTCCCATGCAACTAAGTCCATTTACCGTTTCCGTGCGTGCAGTTACGTAATAGATAATTGCTATACACCCCCTTGACCCTCAGCAGACAGCCTGCGAGCAGGTACTAATTTGCACACCAACTTACCAAGTAAAACGGTGGTAACGACCGGCTTCTTAGAGCCGCCGGAGGAGAAAGGAAAAGCTACACGTAAAGCTGTCGCCGTAAATAACTAAAAACAAAGCTTTGGGTCTGGACCTGCAAGGCATGCACTGAGTTTTTGATGTATCAGGTGTTCACGCATTCACCATGAGCTGCAATACCACACAAATGCCGGTTTGAAGACTCACATGAGGCGGTCGAGATGTTCCATACAGTTCGTGTAGGGCATAGATTTTTCAGGTGATTGTTCAAACACCTTACAATTAGGGCGTAAAAGGATCATCTGCCCATCCCAACCCAACAGCATGGTACCCCTGCGCGTACACACCTCCCACCCTTGGCCACAGTGTGATGATGCATGGAGGCTGATTGAGCACCACTCGCCTTAACTTGCTTGTGGATGAGTAAAACATGAGTCGTTTTGCGCTTTTGAAAGACGTTTAGGGCTAGAAATAGTGTTGGTGAGGCAAACTACCGCTACTGCTTTGGGGAGAACCAACAAACGCTCTGTAGCGTGCAGCTGCGCGCCGCCGCGGCGGACTGCAGAGGAGGTCTGCAGGGCCAGGGAGTATTATTGCGCCCTTTCTGTTCCATCTACTCCATTTACTGCGACGATTCCTGAGGAAAATACAAGTTAGCAAGGGTCAGAGAAGAACCCGACGCTCACTTTGACAGCGCCATCAGACTGCCGTCTCGAGCTGCCGCTGTTCCTTTCTGATCGGCTGGCGGTGCGTAGCTCAGCAGTCTGCGCTGAGCCTCTTTCGATTTTCGTGTCGAAACCGAGTATCAGAAAACTCCTGAAGGGGAGTTTTGTTACTCTGGGAAGCTTCCACCTCCCACTGGATCCCCGCTCGTACCCACCTCAACCCGGTGACGTCCACGAACTAGGCGACCTTCAAGACAGCTGCGGCCGCTGTAGTTGCACATCATAAAGTCTCACTATCTCTTGAGCACGAGCTAAGAGACATAGCCTTGCATAATGACTGAGGAAACACCCAGCAGCGGAGGCCCTGCAGCTGGAAGTGCAGGCGGCGGCGCTCCTGCTGCAGCAGGCAACAAAAAAGCAGATGCCAATGCAACGGCAAATCAGCCTCCGAAGAAGAAGAGGTCCCCCAACCGGCTTGTAGTAGAGGAGGCTATCAATGATGACAACTCTGTGGTCGCGTTGAACCCCTCCCGTATGGAAACCCTGCAAATATTTAGGGGCGACACGGTGCTGCTTAGAGGGAAGATGCGGCATGACACGGTGTGTGTCGTCCTGGCCGACCAGGATCTTGACGAAGGGAAGATCAGGCTTAACAAGGTCGTGAGGAAGAACCTCCGTGTTCGACTAGGAGGTGGGGCAAAACACCCCCCTCTGCTTGCTGCTGCACATTCTTTTTTGGCGATTCAGAGGCGCAACTGTACACCTCTCACCCTTCCTCTATGACGATTCGTCTGATCATTGCATCGGAACCGTGTGCGTTTTCGGCCGCGATGCAGATATTGTCCATGTGAGCGCCTGCGCGGACTGTCCGTATGGAAAGCGAATCCACGTCTTGCCACTTGACGATACAATCGAAGGCATAACCGGTATGCTTGCCACTTTGATTGTTTGCTGATGGCATATTCCCCGCCAACTGCTGACAACTATGCTTGGGGACTGAATGCGCAGTCACCCAGGAGTCGCCCGTTGGGCATGGGAGTTTTGTGCAGGCAATCTTTTTGAAATTTACCTCAAGCCCTACTTTATGGAGGCATACAGGCCCGTGCGCAAGAATGACTTGTTCCTTGTCCGCGGTGGCTTCAGACCGGTTGAGTTTAAGGTATACTAACTGCACCCATGCAAGCGTTGCTTGCATAAGCCTGCAGCCGTCTCACTGTATCCGTGCACTTGCCTTTATTGACTAAGCGTTTGTGAAGCAAACTCGCGCTGTATATACATAGCATCGTCCGCTTCAGGGCCCTTCCGTAAAGCCGCATGCACAGTTTGAAGCTGTTGTTGCATTTGCCCGTTGTCTTCCCAAGCGGTTCTGAGTCTTTCCCACGCAACAGCTTGCTCCGTTCCACGACCAAAGTAGCAGCTAGGCCTATACAGTACTAAACAGCTGCTTAATAATAATTAGTGTATGGACGACTCGCCCTTGCTGAGCTTGCTGAAGTGGCGGGTAGCGGCTAGAGCTTATTTTCATGAAAGAAAATTGCCTGTGCGTCAGGTTGTGGGGGTGGATCCCGGGGAATTTTGCATTGTAGCCCCCGACACTGTCATCCACTGCGAGGGCGAGCCTGTGAAGAGGGAAGAGGAGGAGCGGCTTGATGAGATAGGCTATGAAGATATAGGTGGGTTGTCCCACTTTCATCTGCAAGTCCCATACGGTGGCTGCAACGCGTTTGCGGAGGATGCCACTTTGCTTACGAATATCTGTCGTTTGGACGGGGCTGCGGCCTTGCTGATAGGCGTGCCCAGAAGGGGTTCATGACAGATACTTGCTCTTCATGTAGCGAAGGAGCAGGAAGAGTGGAGGCAGTCAGGAAGCTTGTCTTAGGGGCCTGCCGTTATTTTAGTGCCGGCGCAGTTGTAGTGAGCATCCTAAGGTATGCGTCACATTTGTTTTAGGAGGATGTCGCAAGCAAATGGCGCAGATTCGTGAGATGATTGAGCTGCCTCTTCGACATCCAACTCTTTTCAAGACACTAGGCGTTAAGCCGCCGCGTGGTGTTCTGCTGTACGGGCCTCCAGGTAGGTCGACAGGAGGGTGGGTGTTCGCAGTGCTGAAGTGGAGGGTTGTTCCTTCCCACTGCCCGCCTTTTGACACTTTGCGCCGACGTCGAAGTTTTGGCGAAGCAGGCTGAGTGATGACGCAGGAGCAGTTGATACAACTGAGAGATACGGCGTGGCTTATGTGTTGCAGGTAGCGGGAAAACACTCATTGCAAAAGCTGTGGCAAACGAAACCGGAGCCTTCTTTTTCCTAATAAATGGCCCCGAGGTCATGAGCAAGATGGCAGGTGGGTCTTCATTTTCGCAGGAACAGCAGATGGGCGTTTATTGCGCATGCGCTTTAGCTCTCCGGGGTGGTAGAGGTCATGCGCCTGTACAGCGAGGGGATGTGGGCGGATTAAGGCGTTGATGCCACCTTAAAACATGTGTGGGTTGTTGGCGTCTATTCTGTTTTGGGGGGGCAGGCGAAGCCCTGACCGTGGGACGAGATGTGTTTGTACTTGGTTCAAGTGCAAAGTGGTTGCTGTCGGCTGCGCGGACACAGGGGAGGCGGAGGCGAACTTGCGTCGAGCATTTGAAGAGGCTGAAAAGAACGCCCCTGCGATTATATTTATCGACGAAATTGATTCCATTGCCCCCAAGAGAGAGAAGACGAACGGAGAGGTGGAGCGGCGGGTTGTCTCGCAGCTGTTGACGCTTATGGACGGCCTAAAGGGCAGGGGCCAAGTTGTTGTGATCGGTGCGTGCCTCGGAAATACGGATTTTTTGAGGCGTTTTGTTTTTCCCTGGGCAGCTGTAATGCCAGCTAAAACTCGAGTGCTCGTTGGAAGTCACGGGTAGTAGGGGTAGTAGGGGACCGAAAGCTTGGGTATATTTTATTTGCGCCAAAGCGAGTATACGCCTTTTTGAGATAACTGGTTGCTTGCTGACTGCTAGCTGCTTCTGACTCGATTTTGCAGGTGCCACGAACCGTCAGAACTCCATTGATCCAGCTCTGAGGCGGTTTGGCCGGTTTGATCGTGAGATTGATATAGGCGTGCCTGATGACAACGGGCGACTCGAAATCCTGCGTATCCATACCCGCAACATGAAGCTGGGCCCTGACGTCCGCCTGGAGGAACTCGCGTCGAGCACTCACGGTTTCGTGGTGCGTAGGAGGCAGCCGCCTTCGCGCCTGGTTACGATTTGCGCACGCTTTGCGGTTATCCCTGTGGTAACTTTTCTGACACCTCTAGCTGAAAGTTTCTCAGACCTAAGCATATTTCTGTTTGGTTTCGAGTCCGATGGCTATCTTTAGGGCGCCGACTTGGCACAGCTTTGCACTGAAGCAGCTCTGTCGTGCATTCGAGAGAAGATGGATTTGATTGACCTGGAGGACGACACCATCGATGCGCAGGTGAGGGCTAAATGCCAGTTATGCATCTCTATACATGGGTGTTAGGCCGTGCTATGCACACGCTGCCCCTCCCATACAGTCGGGGCACGTTAGGATGGCGTGTTGTTGTGGGGCAGCCATTTGTCGGAGGCTGTTCAGCCGTCATCTTCGATAGTTGCGTCTCATGCTTTTCTGTGAAGGTGCTAAGCTCCATGGCTGTCACCCAAGAGCACTTCTCATCAGCACTGCAGAGCTGCAACCCCTCGTCGCTGAGAGAAACAGTTGTGGAGGTGCCCAACGTTAAGTGGGATGATATTGGTGAGGTTTTAAGGCTTTTAGTGGATTGAAGACATATTACGTAGATTTTCAGCCTAATGGTGGGGTCTGTGGACACACTGTGATATTTCTATCGTTCGTTTGTAGTGCTTACCCATTTTTTTGTAGGCGGTTTGGAGGAGGTTAAGAGGAATCTGCAAGAGATGATACTGTACCCAATTGATCACCCAGAAAAGTTCGAGAAGTTCGGCATGAGCCCAAGCCGCGGTGTGCTCTTTTACGGACCTCCGGGTAAGGGCGAAGCAGCAAGCGTGCAGTGGCTCACCTGGCAGCTGCTTCTGCGCCTGCATTTGTGTACTTCAGTGTGTAAACTTTGTGTGTATGTGAATATTGGTTGGCTATTCAGTATGCTGGTGGCTGGTGTTGCGCAAATGTTTGCACATGTTTATATAGAGGCAATGCATGCACCTATTTTCGCCAGGGCTACCACTTGCACGGTACACGAATATGTCGAAGGGCATGCTTGCGTGCTAAACTGTACTTTTTGTGTGGTGCAAACAACGTGTGTTTGTGAACGTAAGGATGGACTGATCGCCAGGTCTGCGTCATTATCAGTGTGCTGTGCGTATGCGTTCACTTCAGGGTGCGGTAAAACTTTGTTGGCGAAGGCAGTGGCCTCGGAATGCTCTGCGAACTTTATTTCCATTAAGGGTCCCGAACTGCTGACGATGTGGTTTGGCGAATCTGAGGCGAATGTCAGAGAGGTTTTTGATAAGGCAAGTTAGTAGATTAGTAGTTCTCGGGTTTTGGGC
>CAJFCX010000018.1:12491-75483 GCA_904066255.1 Eimeria sp. OTU-X | reverse complement strand
TATATATAATTAGCTGGTGAGTCCTGCTTTGCTGACGAGCCTGCAGCTTCATGGGTTTAGCCCAGGGGGTATGCGGATTTGCCAGAAGTGGTCCGTGAATAAACTACAATTTGGGAAGGGAATATGTGGAGTATTTTCATGGGGCATGTATATTGACGTATTAGTGACTAATGGACGCTTGCCGTTTGCAGAGGATATGCAATGGAAAAAACATATCTAGCCGGCAGCCAAGGCCTGCACCGGTCAGAGGTTGTCTAAGGGTTCTGCAATACAACAGAGCCTCGGGCATTACGCAACTGTGTATAGTTGCCCCTACACCCTTACTCAATCCGTGTACAGAGTTTGCGCATGTCTACATACATTGGCGCATTTCCGCTGGGGATATTCCCGGCAGCTACGTCGTGGCGCAGCATGCTTCATCCGGTTTGCGCATGTTCGAAAGAACTAATATATAGTCTGCCTAGCGCCATTTCTTGCCGACGCCAAATCGAGCTATATTCGCAATCATAAATCTCGGTGCCTGCTGCGCGTTGTCTAGCCTGTAGGCTGTTACTTATCCGTCTCCCTGGGAGATCGGGTGATGGCATATGCGGCTTTGGGACCATTTTGGGAGCAGATAGAATAGTTGCTGAGCAGTCCAGGGGATTCCTGGATACCTGCACCGGGTTCGCTGACTAGACGATGTAAATTACGGTGACAATGGACGCAAGAGCGTACGATGGCTGTGCAGGCGGTAATCTCTGCTTTGCTGTTTGAGTACCAAACCGTTCGTCAAGGCTTCTGACGCAAACATTGCGTACAATGAAGCTAGGCTATAGTCGCAATTTCAAGCGTAGGCGGCCCACCGGAACGAGATGGAGGCAGTGATTTGCATGACTCCATCACCGGAATAGCCAGTCTAGATGTCCCCGAGGGAATTTGCGTGGCAGGTGGCATTAACCACTTTGCTCTGGAGCCCTCATTCTCCGTATCCGTGACCGAAAGTGTCGGCGGTAATTGTTATAAACCTTCTGTGTCCTCTCCCTACGTTTAGGATGCTTTCGATCACGAAAAACAGGCCGCCGTTTTATTTCCCTAGCTATTCTGGTAATCAAATCCATACGCTCGTGGTCGGTCATTTTTCTGAAAGTCGACGACTCTGATGGAATGCAATGTCGTTGCTCATTCCTACCCACGTGAATGCCATCTACCCCTTATCACCAAATTCGGCGATGCACACAAGCCATGGATGATGCACACAGGCAATGGGTGATGCTCGTACCGCGCGTACGTTGAAAGTGCTTTGGCGTGCAAAAGGGAGTGCGTTAGGCCATCGCGAAGCGAGTAGTATTCAGCGGGCTCTCCATTACTCTGTTCGGCCTAGGCAGCGTCTTCTTGCCCTTGGGCATCTCCCTCATAGGCGTGATATCGAGTGTAAAGCTTCGTTTCGTAGCTTGTGAATTAGGCGTGAATAGAATGCGATTAATGTAAGCAACCACAAGCGTTACCGCCGTTAGCTTGGTGGCGCGACTGCGTCTTCTACGCAGAGAACGGTTTTCGTAGCTTTGTTTATTCGGTGTGTTGACGAGTGAAGCATCCTTTTGTTCAAAGATCAGAATCTCCGTACCTAACCAAAATTGCAGGGAAGCAGGACCATTTGAGACACGCGGCTAAATATCAGACTGTACGGCCAATGCTCTAACAGGGCAAGCGCAGAACTAGGCGTCAGCCGTTGCTGACTTGAACAACCATGGGGTAGTTACAATACGGAATACAGCCCCAAGCAACCTCGGTTTCGTATGTAATCGTCGTATGGCTCTGCAAGCATTGGATGACTACAATAGTATTCCCCGTGCAGCCAGGTTTCTGCCACTATTCTATGGCCTCCTTTGCCCAACCCGAGGCAACAAGCAAACACATACGGTTAATACAGAAAATATTCGCTGACTCTAGAGAATATTCATCGAGTGTGTGCACAGTGGAGAGGCAGAGGCCTGTTATTTGGTGCCAGCTGGACGGGCTGTGCACAACACACCAATGATAACACTTTCATGGCCGTCATCGACCATCGGGTCCTACACACGTTTCGCGCCTGTCGTATGCCTCTGAAGGCTTCACTAGCCCAGCGTCAACTATTGTAATCTGGCAATAAATTGCGGGAGGAGCGTTTCGCCTCGAAAACATTTCCATGGGGTCAACAGTGTATAAGTGTTATGGAATTCAAAACTTCAGTTTGTATGTGAATGCATATGCAGTTTACCTTTGATTTGTAAGTCGTCTTCCAACGGTAGAAATCATGAATAACATTTGTTGATACGGCAGTGGCATATATATCTGTTAGTTGTTGATGATCGTTCTGTGGGTTAATTATACAGGGACAACATTAAGGAGTGACGCGCAGAAAGTGCGTTGCATGAGATTTAGATGCGGTTGATGGCATACTGACAGGACTGTTTGTACTCCGTGCATTTACGTCTTATGCTGCCACAAATAGTTTTGAATACGGTAGTTCAATTGGCCGAGATAGGATAGAGTGCTCCCTCCGTACAACAGTTGAGCGTTTCATTGGAGCTGTCAGACTGACGCTTTTAGCAAAATGCCACGCGCTGAATAAGCCCATTTCGACCAACTAGGCGTTTCAGTATTTAAGCGTATCGCGTGGCAACTGAACTAGTATGGCTAGCCAAAAAGAGTGTGATTCATATACACTTTTGTCTAATGTTTGTTCCTGGGGGAGCAGTTTGTGAGCCGAACAATATCATACTCCGTATGTTCATTGCTTTTCGGACAGCGGAGGAGCAGCCTGTTGCCATTTAAATTAGATCATTTTGCGTTGAACTGCCAGACAAGGAGTGTATCTGGTACTGTATAGCATCCATGCATGGCTGTGTATATTGGCATAAGGAATATGCATATTCTTCTAGCTTTTATATATGGCATAGCATTCAAGCGTGGCTTTGGATATTTACACCAAAGGCTATCATGTAAGCGAATATATTCCTTATCCCTTTCAACTGTGGAGGGGGAAAGGGGCGCTTACAGGCAACAAGAAAGACGTAAGGAGTTACACGCACGAGCAGGTGGTGAGCCTCACTTCACCCGGATCAATCGAACAGGCCAACACCCAACATGAATGCAGTAATAATACCGTGCACGAGCGCAGCACAATGCTGCACGCTTCTGTGCACACTCCAGATTCGGATTGTTCGTCTTCAGGCAAGGCTGCAGCGAGTTTTCGAATTTTTTGCGACCCACCCAGGAAGTAAGCCTCACTAAAAGCAACACTGAATGGGGGAATTGGTAGCCGATATTGGTTTCCGGGTGGACGACGTAATTGGCCGTCTGTGCCAAAACTCCAAATTCGGCTTGTGCGTCTTCAGGCAAGGCTGCAGTGAGGCTTCGAACTTTTTGCGACCTACCAGGAAGTAAGCCTCACTCAACGCAACACTGAATGGGGGAATTTGTAGATGATATTGGTTTCCAGCATGCTTCACATTAACCTGCCAAACTCCTTTGAGTAATAGTGCCTCATGTGGTTTCTAGCTGGCCATTCGCTTGCGTAATAGTGCCTCATGTGGTTTCTAACTGGCCATTCGCTTGAATGTGCCGTCTAGTAGGCTATAAGAGAGCCGTTTGCGAGTTTAAATATCTTCCGCTAGGAGACGGCATGCGCCCACCCTACTGGGCAATCTTTCACCGTGGAGACCGCACGTACACGAAATAACATGCGGCCATCCTAGCTTCTGCATCAGCGAATTTATTTGTGTGCCTTTCGGCACTGACACAGAAGCAGGTGTATGATCTAGACTATGGGCAGAGCATCCGGGCGGTGAAGCATGCCTGTTGTTGAATCAAGGATTGGCGTTCTGGCACAGGGACCGAAGCAAGCAGTGTGCGTCCAAAAGGAGCTGAATGCATTTGGCAAGGCTCTGGTGCAAGGGAGTGCGTTTAGCGTGGCTCCAATACGTGTTAGACTGCATATATCCGTTGGGATGACAACTAACAGAATCTCAATTCATTTAGCATTGCTGGCGGTTCAGCTTCCGTGTGGACGCGGCCCAATATATTGTACAGGCTACCCTGAATCGTCGGAGGCGCCGTGTGTTTTACACCCCGGGGGTAAGCGGGATATCACAATACATTGACATATTCAGTAGCGTGCTCTCTCATATTCATACCTCTCTTGATGTTCCAAAGGGAGTGCGTTATTTGATGGGGAAGCGCGGATCTCATCTCTGCAGAGTGAATATTGCTTCCAATGGATTTCATTTAATTCCAGTGGATGCAGGGGACAACCAGACATGGGTATCTGCCATGGCATACCACAGGCAGTGCGTGCTTTAAATAAGCGAGGGAATTAACGAGTATCATATCTTCTGGTAGACTGACGGTAGCACCTAAGAGCGTGACTGATGCGACTGTTGTTGGCACAGCTAGAGCATGCAGCGGGTCAAAAATTGCACTCCACCTTCCTTGGTTAAGCGCATCGGATGCGAGTCTGTTTAGTGCTGTGAATGATAGTAACGCTAGCGTTGGGCGCATACACATTTCCATGCAATATGTCTAGATGAATTGCACGGAGGGACTCAGGGCCGGATGTGCTTTGCTGTGGGCGGACGCGGATGTCGCTGAACAATCATCGGTGGCTTCTTGTCTTACGTCTTACCAGGTCGTGGTGCACAGGGCTGAAGGCCCGTTTACATGATAAATTCCTTTTCAGTGTACAGCCGCGTGGTAAAACTGTAGCCTTGTGGAGAATTTTGCCAGTTTTGCATGTGGTACTGTCTTCTGCTTCAGGAGGTATGCAACGCCACCATGAAACCTTGATTCTAACATTGGTTAGCTCTCCTGCCTGCCAGTGCCTGAAAAAAAGTTCCCCAAAGTTCATCGTAGCGGTTTGAAATACAACCGAAGGCATTCAGCGACGTCCAAGGACTATGCTTCTTGACGAACGACACCTCCAGCGTTGATATAGTTTGAGAATATTGCGCCTTGCTGCAGGCTTGTGAATAATTTGAGTATGCTTGTCTCATTAGTCCACTAGTTTGTCAAATGGGGAAACCGAACAGCGAACAGCGATGGAGGCTTTTGCACTAAGGAGCAGGAAAGTGAAATCTCCCTGCTGGTTCGTAATACATTCTACGGAGACCCGCATCCGTCATGAGCAGAGCGTATGTGTCGCGGTGTAACTGCAGACCATTTTCTTAGCACAAGGCCGCTGTTATGCGGGTCATTTTCTTGTGCTTGTTGCCGCTGTTCTGCACTGACATTGCATGAGAAAATCTCCGTACGAGATGAGGTTTTGTAGGGACTGGATCATGGGAGCACCTCAGGTGGACTGTGTTTAATGAACAGGCCCGTATGTATTTTCACTGCGACGAAACAGCGTGTACGTGGGAGACGCTACCCATCATACAGCGCGTTCTCCATAGATGTACACTGGCAGGTGTGGATACTGCCAGTACACGTTGACACGTCGTTGCCATCTTTGAAGAGGCCCTCTAACACCCTTGCTTATAACGTGCTGGATGCCGCCACCCACAAGGAAACCTGGCCCCATTCAGGATTTGAATACTGCAGTCCCATGGAGTCGTTGGCCTAGGTATTGGCCCTCACTTATGTTTTCGTCACACCAGAGTATCCCCACTTTGTCATCGTAGTGGGCAGTACAGGCCGAACATGCCCCAGCACGTCCAGTTGTTCCCAACGTTTATGCATGTTCAGTGGCGCACGCATACAGCTTGTATGTCTTGGCGGAGCGTGTCGCTGTAAGCCATATTCTAGGTTGTTGACGCCTTCACTGACGTTATATGTTGACGTTCGATGTCCCAGTCGCTTGTCAATTGTTGACACCGAACAGTGATCGGCAGCGGCAGTTTTGTGGATTGTCCAAAATTCTTTATATGTGTTGTGTGTCTGACAGGCCTTCAATTGGGACTTTCACCCGTAATGCACAGGACGTATGTCTCTTCTGAACCGTAACTTCGTAGAGCCGGTGGCATCCATGGCGTCCCCCTTATCATGCTGTGCATGCCCTGATTCGCTGCATTCTGGCTGTGGTTGAAGGCCTTCCGTTGCTGGCCACCACATTGATTTCATTTGGGGGCTCAGCATTGGGGGAATGATGACCCATCAGATAGACTCTAAAGTATGGATAAGCCTCAGGGGACATACGCCTTCTGGGGACAGTTGGTGAGCGGAGCAGCTCATGCAGCGCGATTTCCAAGAGAACAAGTTGACTAGGCCTTCCTTCGACACCAATGGGTTTATTACACCAACACGGTGGCAATAAATATGGGGCATCAACGAATTGTATAGGTGTTACCGAATCGACCAGCCTGTGAGCCTTACTTTGCCCACGAGACAGACTGGTTTTTGCGATGCCTAAACAACTACGTTTTTACCTCAACGCTTGTGGCGACTTGGTTTCTGGATCCTGGCGTTAGTATTTCTGCAGCATTTGAGTGAACCACAGTTGCACCACTCTTTGCAGATAGTAAGTATCTCATCACCATAAATTCTACTACCGATCCACTGGGTAGGTCAGAAGAATGCGTACGCATATTGCGAACTTCTTTCCCATCCCGCATGTTTTCAAATGCATGCGCATTCACCGGTTGTGCTGGAGTACGAACGCGGGTATCGAGAAACGTAAAGGGCTTGCTGCACTCTGTAGACAACTCGACAGACTATCGGGTGTGCTCGGGTGTCCCGCTAAAGCTGTTTAGCTGTTGAAAGCATGAACTGGTAAGGAAACCCTCTGTGTTCCATGGCACAACAGTGAAGTATTTTTATATCGTAAAGCTTAGATGGTTATGCGCTTGGGTGTAATGGTGCTACGTTATCCCCCCTACGAACAAGCTACATCTTTGCATCGTCATAGACAAGCCGACAGGGTGTTGTTTGTTCTTTGTGCTGCATTTTGGCCTGACTGTTCTGCGCGTTCACGCCGTCGGGTGTGTACACCAGAAAATTTCTCCTAGGGAGGTCCGCAACATTGTTCTATTCTTGGTCGTAGTATGCTGCTGAAAAGCGACGTATTTGGCAGTTTGAGTTTCTGGATTGTTTATGGCGGTTACGTTGTACTTGTTTGGTGAATGTGTGTGCCGGGCAAGAATGTCTAGCAAGGCACAGGTTAATTTGCAGCGGAGTTTGTACAGGAGTGTTGTGTAAACCTGACGAATGCGAAATATGTTAGCTTCCACAAGTGCAACAACTAAAATTAATAGCATGCCACGAGATTATATGCATGCTGAGCAGCAGCTTGTGGCACTCCCTGGGAGCTGCCGATGTACAATGCCATGTGCGACCTTCTCGTATGGCAAAAGGTTCCTGACGCGAAATCTTTCCGTTCCTATCCAAGCAAGCTCCTGTTTGGAACTAGGGCCGCAGACTATTCGCCTATTCGCCTGGTTGAGTACTGTGTGTATCGCATTTTCAGTGTGCTAAAATGTCGATACACTGTGCAGGGAGTAAGCAACTCACAAGCGGCTCGCGTCCAGGAATAAAGCGTAGCGGATGTGCAGTAGCGCGGAACAAGACTAGCGTTTGCTGCTTTGCCTGTGTATTGGTGGGTGCCTCTAAAGATGACACGCCTTCTCCGCTGTGCCACAACACACGAGGATTGGGTCCAACGCTAGGTTCGAAGGTGCTCTTGCTACGATCATGTTTTTCGTTTTAGGAGGCTGCTCCGCACTTTCACACCATAAGATGTTTCAACGAGGAATTGGGTTTTAGGGATGTGCGCAATCTGTTGTATTTGTTTGTCGCCGATCGTTGGAGTTTGGGACATTTGTCGGATGCATGCCTGGGGTGGCATAAACAAGTTGCATGCTTTTCCCTAGCTTGGTGCGTCTTCAAAATTAGATTATAAAAAACCAGAAAGTACGATTTGCCACCAACGATTGGACACTTCTCAAGGCAGGATATCTGCCGAAGCGTTTTGTCAGTGCCGCCAACTGCGACTGGCTTTACACGTAAGGAGTGGAAGCGTGTAAACACATCATACACTTCCGTAACACAGCAAAGGACCAGCTCCTGGTTAATGTGGAGGGTTCATTGTACAGCTGGTGGGTTGCTCAGCAACCGCCCAACGTCCTACGTTTTCGCCGCTGATTGTCCCTATGAAAATTGGCTGAGCGGCGAAAGTGCATTTGAAGTCAGCAGAAAATGAGATTTGTCTTTTGGAGTTTATGATTTCGTCTTGCACCATCCTATCATTCATAACGACTTGCATGCTGGATGGCGTTGCTCATGCTCTGAGCATCAAAATGCTGAATTCGAGCTGAAGAATGTACGTGGGCTGCTCCAAGGGGTACCGTTAATAATGATGTCCCGAACACAGTATCACCGTGGATAGCCTTACGTGCATCGACTTGAAATTGTTCAGAAAGTGCGTATCGTTGGGCTTCTTGCCGATTACTACCTGCTGCTGCTCACGACAGGAAACAACTTTCAGTGCTTCCTTTTAAAGCGCCCTAATCCCTCACTGTCTAGCGTGATTGATGTGCTGGCTGGCGTTGCCGTTCGCTAAACGGATATGTTGTGTGTGATGCTCGTAACAAGGAATCCCTTGGCGGGTGTGAATGTTTGTTTGTGGGCTGTAGAATTGATGGGAACTGGAGCAAAGAATCTGTTGCGCGTACTGTGGTGCATGCGCAGATGGTCTAGAAACGATAGGTAATGGTCATATCACGTGTGGTATCTCATGCCGCCGCAGCGCGTGAGTTGAGAAGCCGTTGTATTATATATTCACCGTCTACGAGAAGATAGAGAACGTGATGAAGCTCGTCCGCCTCACCCTCTCCCCATACAGATTCCCCTCTTGTTCGATCCCCTATATTGTTGGTTTTTAAAGGAAATCAATCAGGCCTCTACAATTGCCTCGTAGACGTACCCGCGTAGACGTGTCTCTTTGAAGGTCAAGCATGAAGCTGTTGCATGTGTGCGTAGTTTCGTGAAGACTAGATTCAGGAAAGGGTGAGCTGTTGCATGTATGCGTAGTTTCGTCAAGACTAGATTCAGGAAAGGGTGATCTTAGTTAGGGTAACGTTACGCTGCAGCTGCAGTGGTGGCTCAGAGCATGTAGACCACACTCCAGATACGAAAAATGTGCTGGGTGTACCACCAGTTAGTGCGCCCCATAAAACAGGAACCGTGGAGCATTCTATGCTTGACGCAGTGTGTTATCGCTTCGCAGCATTGAGCCAGAGCCTCGTCGTCGCCATTACTCGCTTCCCCATGTGAAGGTACGCGTTGTATAGTGAGTTGTTCAGTGTGTCTACACTGACTCACGTAATTGGCTATTTAGGTCGTGCGTTTGTCGTGAACTACTTACGCATGAATAACAAATATTCGGCTATCAAAATAAAAATGTCCCTCTTTCATATCTAATTGAACGGAGATATCTCCACAACGAGTTTGTCAGTGTGGCTTGCATGGCCGTTAATTTGAATTCCCCTGTCTAGACTTGAAAATGATCCAATGGTCTCTATTGCAATCTAAAGAACGTCCGTCGGGTTTAGTCTTAGTTAGCGAGACCTTCATTTACGGTTCGCCAGCATAGAGCTTGCTTTACGTGGGTGACGGCACAACATCAAATGCACAATGATCAGCATGCGCGTTGTCAGCACTGCGACAACCATCCGTGGCAGCATCTTAGGCGATGCGCCAAAAAGCGCTTCTCGGTCCAGCGGTCTTGGTGTTTCGAGACAGGCCTACTGAGATATGATTGCATTGTGACTTGCCTGGGTTCAATAGTATGTGCGCTCCCTCATCGACTGTGCTACACTGTTTCAAAGACTTGCGCGAGGTGTCAACACTACAAATCGTGGGTGCTGCAAGGTCGACCAGTTGTAGGAAGTGCGCAAATCCTTAATCCAGGACAGGCCGCCAGAGTTGCGGCCGCTTGAGTTGCATTGATTTGCTGCCAGTTCGTAAGGTCCCTGCACTAAGTCAATTCGATATAAACCTCAGCAATAAACCCAGTCGTGCTGCTGTCATTTGTGCAGTGCTCACGCAGAGTGTTTTGGGTGTCCTCTAGCTTAAGAATACAGCCAGAGTCGGGCCCGAGTCGTTCCTCGATACCCACGGATTACGGCCGATTACGTGGAGCTCATCCAGCTTGTACGTCTTTGGTGATAATATCCCAGGAAGCCGTATTCAAGTTTGTGGATGACTTCACTCATGACGGTGCTTCACTCGCCTGTTGATTACAGAAACCATGCGAATAGCATCATTCCTCCTGTATTTTCCCATAGTGTCCAATAGACACACGCATCCGTAATTTAAAGGCCGTACGTCTCACACGGTGTAACTGCGAACGATGTTGCCTTCACCGCGATGTTTGTATTCAGAACATTTCCTTGATCGCTCTGTGGATCTTGTGATGCTAGTCCATTCAAGCTCTTAGCAGTGCTTATTGCCAGTCTCTGAAATCCCGTTTGCCGCGTCAATATGAGCGGTGTTTAAGAAGCCCGGTTCCGATTATGGAATATGCCCTTGTGTCGAGTGGGATTGTGATCAGTGCGCACGCTGGTTTGCGTTTGTGTTGTTCTTACGAGGCAACAGCTTGTAAGTGGAAACCGCCATACAGCATCACGCAACGCGGTCTCCACGCCGTCCCAACATGCACTGGGGGATGCACCAGCTCCCAAGGGGGCTGATGCTTTAAAGAGGAACGATGTCATATTAACGCATTCACAGGGGCACGCCATCCACACGAAATCGGTGGAACGCACCTGGGGGAAAGCAGATGAGTGTGCGGTCATTCTTTTGCCCTATGTCCGTTGACAGTCAGGCCGTGGAAGAGGTACTAGCTACTGCAATGTGAACTGGGGAATGCTCCAAGCGCGAACACATTACGCTGTCGCAGTATGAACAGGATAACGTGAGCACTGATAAACGGAGAAGAAAGCATTGCCAGAATGTGAGCCTCCACGCAGATATACAACAACATTCATGTGCGCAATGCCACGCATGAATGCACCCACAGTTGCACTGTTATGCAGGCCGGTATTATCGGTTTTGGAGGGCAAGCGGATGGTCAAATTCTATTTACTACCCTGCCAATTATACCATGCTGCATGCCCAGATATGTCTCGTCGTGAGGACACTAGTGATCGATGCGTTTTTTGCAGCCTGCATTTTGTTTGTTCCAAGCAGTGTCGTCGAGGATTTAATTCCACTGCATCTGGGGGCATATTGCCTGTACCCAAGTTACCTCGTATTGCCTAACAAATAAACTGAAATATTTTACGGTTGGCTACCTTCTCCGTTCGGCAGATAACTGCTTCATCCGAGCAACTGACGCTCTGCCAAAATACGTATAAAGGAAGAGCCTGTGGGTGGCACTTCGTAGAGCTTTTCAGGCACACAAAGATATGAACGCTGCAAGTTGTGGGTCTCTCTCAGTTGGTCACTGAAGTTGGGAAACCCACCGCTTCTCTTGCATGAGACGTCGGAATTGTCTAGCGGAAATTCGGCTTGTCGGTGCTGCTATGACGACAAGCGCGAATTATTGTAGCAGAGCGCAGATTGGGTGTATACCTGGCTGATGCACATCAGCTGGGGCTACAAAGCACTAGTGTTACTTTTAAGTCAACCACAGCTCCATCATGCTGCAGGGAGTTAGTTGCCATACCAGGCAGAAGACCGACGAGATTTGCTGCAACAGGTGGCAGCATATTCGGCACAGTCTAAGTCGTCTGTTGACGGTAGAGAAACCCACGCTGTTCATTTTGATGAGCTTTTGGATGTACACAACGACGTAGTTGTCATTTGCGTCAGGGATTCGGTTTGGTGTGCAGTAGCTGCACCAGCCTCTAACACATGGTCCAACGGTGACGTTGTTTCGACCAAAGCACGCAATGAGTTCAACGTGGTTGCTGAGGGTTCCTCAGACCTTGAATTGGCGTGTATGTAACACTAGGGTATCTAGGCACCGAGCCAACCTTTGCGGCCATCTGTTCAATGACTCGCCGGAAGGCTACTTGTATGTTGCATGCCTGCTGCGGCGTTCTTTTTGTCAGTGCCAGTATCTGGATGTGCTTTTGCACTTCCAGATCAGAGCGCACCTGCACATTTATGCGCTTGAGGTGTATAAGAAAAGTGCCCACAATGCAGCTGGTGAGTTCTTTGGGAGACCCCAAATACATAAGGTGCCAGAGGTCTCTCCATTCCACCGGGGTTTGGGAGGACGCCGCATTAGCAGTTAACATAGGATACCGTTGCATCAATGCCGCCTACTGTTTCGGCATCTCGCCATAAATCGCGTTGTGCGTGATCCAAAATCAGCGTGTAGATGCCCTGTGTGTGTACAACAAAATGCAGACTGTGAGCTAAATGTTACAAACGATACCGCTATAATTCATTTGCCATACGCTGTTCTAAATCTGGATAAGTGTAAGTGTGTCACCTTAACACTGTTCAGGACGTGCGTATCATTGGACATGTGGGTGGCCCCAGCGTCCTATTGGTGAGCCGAGTTGTCGCTGCCCTTCCAACCTATGAGCAACACTGATAAGATCCGTTTTACGCTCGACGGCCTACCAGGAAGTGAGTAGCGCAGCTGAGGAAGTACATCATCGGCGCTTTCGAAAGCGTAGAGTGCGTGTGGCACAGGAGTAGCCTTAATCCGTATTCGACCCTGCGCCCTCGTCTCTTCTGCTAGCCCTCAAGAGGTGGCTCTCCTTCACGGTAGAGCAGGATGTGAGTAGCGTAACAGCAGGAACAGGCAGGAGGCGTCTTTGAAAATATTGACCCGAAAACCGGGGTGGGTGAAAAGCGTCTACGTTCGTGGGCGCCTTGAATCGAATTTTCTCCGACTCACTGGCTGTCCCATCAGCGGTCACTGAACAGTGATTGCATGAAGACACTTTCCGGCAAACGGGATAAGTGCTGCTTGAAATGCAGGTCGGATATGTTTTGTTCGAAGCAAGCTCCATAACTGAATCATTGACGTTTTTTCTTTATTTGGATATATCCACCCTCCAGCGAGGTCTTAAATTTAGATGGTGAGCATCCTCTAGGCCTGTTTCCCTAAACAAGTCGGAGCGTCCGTTGTAGATTTAGTTTGTGGAGTAACCGGAAAACCAAACACGTTATTTAACAAGGTAATGATCCTTCGTTGTGGTGCCAGTTGATGCCAGCGTTAATATGGTAACGCGTGCAAAATCGAGGTCTGTTAGTGATGCTGCAAATCCCCTTACGGATATGCCATAAGGGGATTCGCAGCAAATACGGATAGGTCGTAGGCTAGCGGAAAGTGTAATTGGTAGATTTTGCTGCGGAATCGTATAAGATAGATGCGTCTGTCAAGACGAAGTTGCACAAGCGTTAGTCAGGATGCCACCAGCAAGCCCACTTGGGAAGTGCGCCTAACGGCACAATGTTTAGCCTAGCGAGAAAGATAAAGTCTCCAACGTATCTACCAGACAGTGAGCGACACACAGGTGCCATTGTTTGTTGAGGCCGCTCGAGTGACCCAATGATAATCCACGTGCTTTGTAGGTTAGGTAACATGATGCCAAAGTGAGGATCTCTCTGGACTGGTTTTCGCTTAGCTTGGAAATTGTGCCTACACCATCCTGTTAGATTGGGTATTAGTCTAGGTTTAACCTAGATGCACAGGAGGGACAGCATTGTGATGCGAATGCTGAAGAACTATCCAGTGCATTTTGGTCCATCGTAAACCACTAGCTCTACAGAGGATACTCGTATATGCAGAATGTATGCCCTACGATGGATTTTGCACTTTCTCGCGTTGATAAACGGTGGCCACCCTGGTGTATTCTGTTATTCTTGCCGAGCAGTGTGGCTTACGATAGGGAACATGGCAACCATTGTTGGAAAAGTCGCTACGACCAGCAAAACAGGGACACTTTGTATTTGCTGTACTCCTCAGGAAGTGAGTCTACAGGAACTTTAGGCAGCCAAGGGCTTCTTGCCGAATGCAACGATGCAACCCACCAGGTGCCCGGTTTCACGAAATTCTTATTGAAGACTCGTCTATCTTGCCCTTGGTCAGCAACTAAGCAGGTCTGCACATGCTCCAGCAAACGTTCACTTGTCGTGCTAAGAGCCCTACGAGTTTTATCGTCATACGAAAATACCCTGCCTTTTGGAAGGATCTATCTTTTGGAAGGGTCAAAGCCTGTAGGGCTTGCACAGTAGCAGCCAGGTAAGCTGCGGGATGGTGGACGAACAGCTGGTGAGAACCGGGCAGAGCACCGTTGTATATATATGATATCTCCTGGTTCCATAGTGGCAAGGCTGAACCGCGGTCCAAGAGAAACAAATCACCAATTACACGAATTAGAGGCTAAAGTAGCAAAAATGCCTTTGGCGCATGCAGCAAATACACTGATTGGAGCCTATATGTTTTACAGCTCTCCGTTATGGGCTTTGTTGAATGGGCGATGTTGAATGGCTTCTGTTGCGGCTGTGCATGGGCGCTTCTGAACCGACGTGGAAGCGCTAAAGTCCCCCCACATTTGCGGCGTCCCCTGGGAAATATATATTTTTTTTTAAACGCACTAAGATCATGCAGTAAAAGGATGGCGGGAAAACTGCCGCCTTTGCATTTGGCGTTTGCAGATAGTATGTCAAGTACAAGCGTTTTTTCAACTAAATCGGATGAAGCTTTCCTGTTCGCCGCTAAACTTATTTGATGTGCGCACCATGCCAGATTGCAAGCAGCCAGCGTCACTTTCATTCAGCCTTTTAAATACCTACTGGGGTTCTCGCGGAATTGAGGGTTATGGGGTGATGGTCTTTGCGGTCTGTCCCAGAAAGTGGGCCCTACTGGGTGCGATAGGTTCGTGAACACTACGCAAATACATTTAGCTTAGCGGAGCATGCCTTAGTGTCCGTTCACAGCAATAGGGTGGTTCCTTTCTCATGCATCAGGGATATGCCCAAACGTGGATTCACACGCTTGATGTGTATCGCCGTATTCACCACAATCCCAAGTATGTACGCACCCAGCAGATCTACAGCAGCCCCTTCCAATTCGCAAAATAGCGGGCGGATAATATGTACGTACCCTTCGGGAAACATACATTTACGGACACCAGTGCTCACCGGAGATAGAAGCGGCCGTTGGAGCCAACATTTGGCAATGCTGCACGACCGTTTTATTGTATTGCCAGGCTGTGAGTGCCGAAGGCAGTGTATTATCACGGATGGGTCACGCAAACGTGCCTATCAACAGGATGATTGCAGCGGTTTTCGGGAGAATAGCCATCGCAGGGCCACAGTGACATGTGCTCACAGCTACATACGATACGAACTTGGAGCTTCTTTATTTCTTGCTCCAAGGGAATGAGCATTTGCAAGCTCACGGAGTACCGAACAGCGTCTGATTCTATCTCCAGTGGACCGGTCGACACAACAGACCTGTGGGCGTGAAACTCACCGTGAGGAGATAAATCTGACTAGTGTTGAAAGTGACCGCGCAGACTGCCAAAGCAAAGCTGATGGTAATGTGCTAGGGCCATACTGGCACAAGGGAATATCAACGACAAATGCTACACCGTCGTAAATGTATTTCGCAGAAAGTACGCTATGTCGTCCCACACGATACCGCTCAAATAACCTGGACATTTCCAGCATATGCAGTACGGATGCTCTGCGAAGCACACGTCTACTACGGCAAGGGATCTCATCTTTATAAGCGAATCCAAAATCCCGTTCCATTTGTTCTGAAGGAACCATAACCCCTGCAGTATGTGGGTCTCACTCCAACTTGTTAAAGTGACAGCATTCGCTGAGTGTCCGGGGAAATGGTCGAACTTTATTCTAGTGTGCGCTCTTGAGCATTTGAGTCTATAGCCAGCGTATTATATCTATACTCTATGCATTTTCCCGCTTCACAGCACGCATCTCATGACAACACAACAATGGGTAAGTCACCTTGCCCGAGTTTGCAGAAACAAGGTCTTGCCGGCCCTGCTCGGGATATTTCAGCATGTGCGTCCTGTTATGTTGCCACAGTCCTTCTAAACATCTGTTGTCCGAACTTCTTTCGCTTTGTCTATTAACGCCACTGATGGTGTGCGTCCAACATCCATCTCGTTAACAGCGGTATGCTGGTTTTGCGAATACTGGATTCCATGATTAGGCATTTTAGCCTCAATTCATTGAAACGCTTACCACGTCAAGCACCGGGTCACTGTATGAACCATTTCGGTACCAGCTAGTATGTCCAATAGAATGGCAGAAGCATGGCAGCAGAAATGGAGTATGCCCTTGCGGCGTCGTGCACATCAGCAACTAGGACTCTGGGAGTTTTTTGCTTCAACTCCTGCATGTGAAGATATATTTCTACGAGACACTATAACGACGGTATACAAAAAGAACATACACAGGCGCAGGCTAACAAAATCGCTAAAGATACTTCAGAACTCGAGCAAAGGAAATTTGCCTTCGTGCTTGCAGTTTTACCATCCGTCAGCCAAACATCCAGTCATCCAGGAGCTCCTAACGCTCGCGTAAATGCTCGAACGTACAGAACGTACGTTTCCTTTAGGGTCAGACGCTTAGCAGCAGGGCACCCGTGCTCTGCAGTTGCTGCGGCTCTTTTCTCCCATGACAGTGCAGATGCGTGAGCCGCCTCGCACGCGCGTATATTTGGGTTTTGATATCCACGGCAAGACTACATATTTATAGGGTTTTGTACTGAGATAGCCGGTATGAAGCAGCAACAGTCGGTGCAATGGCGGCGCCATAAGGGTAATGGTGTACATCCCATACGTTTTATGATGTTTAGGCATGATGCTTAGGGTTTAGGGTCACTGCCCCGTTACCATTTACACACTGACGTGCCATGGTATACTTGCACCTTATTTACGTACAGTATAGAGAGATTCTACGGACGCTCTATGGTACCTCTGTACGATCCTGGTTACTAAGCCCATTTGACGAAATACTCCTTCGTCGACCTATCACTCCTGTCCCTTGGTTGGCCTCGTCGAGTGTATGATTTAGGCAGCTGTGAGCTCATGACGTGACTAGGCAGTGAGTTAAGGAGCACACAAGATGGACACTTACTAGGGGGCTAGCATCGTATCGTTGCTGGCGTTTCCCACGCCAGTCGCAGGTGGTTCATCAATTCAGCGTTTCCTTGATAGGGGTAATATAACTAGTACTGAGGTCAAACCTGCTTTGTTGGAACAGCGTAGTCTATTTGTACTGCGATGCAAGTACGATTGGTGTGGAACGCTGATCTTCTGAGTGCTTCTACCACTGCTACGAACACATACGGCTACAAGCATATGAACTCGATTTGCACAGTGGCCTGGTAGACGCTTGGATGCTCCTGGATTTACAGCTTGTATGTTTCGTGCTCCAGAGGGACGTGGCTTACTAGGGACAGCATAACTTGCTAGGCTCCAAGCCCTGATTTCGGTGGACGTTCCAAATATCCAAGAAGCGCTCCCTTGCCGGCTTGCTTATTCCATGTCCACTAGTTCTAGTAATGTGCAGGAGGTGCGTCTGAAGAGGACCCAAACGGTGGCCGTGCGCCCCGTCACTACGGATTCCGGGTTCTTCTAATTTGCCCAGTGTGCGGATTTTGCTTTATAGGGTTCTTTTCCCTGCAAATTGTTTGTATTTCAACGTCAAACAAACGGAAAGCGTCCACGCGTAATTTCCCACAACAAGGCCCCGTACATTCCCGTACTTCCCGTCCCTTCGCCGTACCGGACGTGCTGGAAACACCTCTATAGACGTATGCCCCTACAGAACTGAGCCCAAATTCTTCATGAGGATCCCTGTTACATCCGTCAATAGCCAGAAGGTGGCTAGAACTGATTCCGCCTGAGAACAGATTTCACAGTACGATCAAGCTGTGAGGACAAGCTGGTAAAACCCTCTGATGCATCGCGATTAAACAAAAGTCTGTGCGTCCCATGCACGAAGAGCGACTTCACTCACTGCCTCGCGCGACTGCGGCAAGAGTGTACTGCCATCCTTACCTCAGCCAGAAAAGGAACTTACAAGTTAGCCGAATGGCAGTACACTCTGGTGAAGTGGGAACATGCTTTTTGCGCACTTTAAGAGGCATCCTTAAGCAGTCAATAGCATGCGCGCCCATCTGCCGTACTATATTCTGGAGCTTAACCGCTTCCGCTTGCTGCGTTGCATGCTTACGAATACTGCTCCTCGGAGATTAATAGATGGTGCGTCGCGTGACCCCTGAGCAGCGGAATGTTCGGCCCTCTAACTAATTTAACATTAGCATTTGCAGTGCGTGCTTGCAAATTAGTAGACATCAATCGTTTTCGGTATGGCGTAGAGCTCGTAGCCCTAGTCTATGAGCTGCGGGAGCTGCACACGCCTCGCCGTCGCCTAGCCCCCGATCCGCTGAGTGGCCACAAATGTCTTGGGGTACATCACAGATGTGAAGAATTCGATGGACAGTTGCCGACGTGCTCAGTTCATACCACATCTGCTTTGCAATGACAGTCTGTGGGTACCTAGTTTATATTTAGGCCGAAGCACAAACTTTCGGGCTCTTAAGATCGCCAATAGTCAAAACATGATTTGCACTTAACAAAGGATAGAGCGCTTAGTTCTAGTTTTCAGCTTAGCAGGTCGCTTATTAACCCACACTTTCCTTAGCAACTCAATCACTCGAGTAGGAGGGCTGAGCTTCCCTGTTCTCGATTGCTGAGGATTGTGCGCCATTAGCGCCCTTCTCTGAATCACTTGTGGAGGACGCAACACGCGGAGTTTGCAGCATCAGCCTGTGGGTGCTCCATTTATGTTTATGGAATTATTACTTCACAATAGATTTCGAGTTGTAAAAACGTCGAGCACACGGATGAGCCGCCAACCTCAGGAGGCTTGCACACAGACTTCCGAAATCTACCGGGCATCTGGTGGTGTGCAAAAGGCTGTAAGCACAATTAACAACCAGCAAGCAGCCATGCTGTGCAAGCCTTTTGCAGACGCACTGTGACACAACAGCAGCGAGAAAATGTACAAACGTGTGCCAAGCGAATTGAGCCTCCTCGGTAGCCAATTCTTACTTGGCGCTGCTCAAATCTCGTAGGTCTTACCTGGTTGCATGTTGTGGCTGCATTTGCCCAGGAGTTGAGTGTACTTGGCCTCAGCCGTATAAAAATACAAGGTAATAATTTTAGTGTTTTGACGAGTTCGAAAACCGTAAGAATACCACACACTGGATGTTATATTACGGAGTTTTGATAGGGTCGCAAACATGCATTAAGTGCAGACTGCCGACGTCTTTGTACTCAAAATAGTCGGGAGGGCAGTGGAGTTTTAAATCATTTAGAAAGTGCGTATTGGTTTGGCGTTAAGACATTGTGAGAGCTTACAGTACTTCACCGCTTGCCTTGGGCTAATGTCAGGCGTTCCGATTTACCTGCCAAATCATCTGCCAGCCGTGTAACAATAACGCGCGCGGGAATAGACCGTTTCGCTGTTGAGCAGGCAGTACGTCCCATTCCTCCAAGTATAAGTCCTATTCCGAAAGTGCACCTGAATGGCCGCGGATTGTGCTGATACTGTACGCGAACCTTCAGGCGTATTTGCTAAGGATGCGTATTTGCTAAGGAAGCAAATGTCTCGAGCACTGCAACAAAGACAAAGGACGGTCACACCAATTTTAAGGGAGGTTTTATATCCGAACATATGTAGATTTGGGCTTATGTAACACACCATGGTGGCATAGTAAGCCTACGGCCTGATAAAAGAAACCGCCATCGCTTGAAAAGAATATTCAGTTGGCGCCCAAGCTGCTCTCGGCCTTCAAGATAATGGTACTCAAGTGCCCCCTCCGTGGTTTTTGGCGTCTTCAGGTCGACGTACTTGATAATGCTTCCCAGAAAGTACGTTGACCGAATGAATTGTTATGCACCACATCACACTATTGCACCACATCACACTATTTTCTTTGAATGCCACTACTTATACTGGCCAGCTAGGTATTCCTAGCAATGGGTTGGCGACAGCCCTACTGTCGTGCAGTGTGAGTCCGCTTTCTAAGAACCGTTGAAGCTTTACTTTGGCACGTCATCAACATGGGAAAGATGGCAATAACTGTGTATCAGCTAGCATACGCCGTTCTCAGCTGCTCTTTTTTGGCAGCTGGGGTGCCTATTTGACATGTTTGTATTAGGCCTTACGGTGAAACCTGCTCAGTTGCTGGCTGGAAGACATTCAAGTTGCCTTTGGCCAGTTCGCCTGTAACGCCGATGCCACAACGGCTTGTGCCACTCTGCGTGGCTGGCGCGACTTTCAGGCAGTGAGCTGGTTGTCCGCCCAGAAGGCGGAGAACATAGCCGTGTTTTGCTCAGGTCTTTTCCCCAACGATGGTTAATGGCGGGGATATATTCTTCTACATGCACTACCAAGTGACGAAAAAAGGATTGGTAAAAGGCTTGGTACTGGAGCCGCTGTTCCTCTACCTCAAGCGGTGGGAATTTTGGGGCATCAACTGCTTGGGCTATGAAATAGATTGCACTCACCAACGAATTAGCGTCGCTCACTGTGCAGAAGTAAACGATGCCTTTTTGAACCACAAGGCTGTGAGGCTGGTAGCCAAAGCTGTTGCGCACTACTCTGCTCTAGTGCAGCCCCAATGGGGTTCCGGCATTCACTAGTCACACAACATGAGGGTTGGAAAGCGCGCGTGGTTGTAAATCCAGTCGATAGTTAGAGGGTAGGGTTCAGCGTCCACGACCTCTTCTCACTGTATTGTGGTAGGTTAGTACATGGCTTCAACATAATTGCAGCCCGAACGTTCCTAGTGTGCGATGATGGAGGCGCTGTGTCGAGAGAGCCTTTTTGAGTGTATGTTATGCCTGTGCTAGTTTCAGCAGAGTTTCACTGCGTATTGAGTTAAGGAAGACGGTTTGGGCTTCAGAGAGTACGCCATACCAAAAGCGCTTTCAATCGTGCGGATGCTTTCCAGACACGAGTTCCCGGCTGGCAGTATGGTCTAATTCAAATACCCTGGGGAACGTGTGTAGAGTACCTATGCTCTTAGGCAGTCGACTCTACAACTGTTGTTCAAAATCTGCAGAGAGTGAGCGTGATGCGAAGGCATTGACTGTTGTATGCTTTCCCACCGTAGTTTCACGTTTACAGTCCGACGTTTCCACTGTTGTAAACTTGGCGTTTTCATGTCAATTGCGTTTGACTGAAAGCTTTCAGGAAGCATTGGATGCACGCGCATAGTTGAAATTTGCATATTGGGATTGTAGCCCCATACCATCATTTTTTTCTTCATACTGTACTGAACAAGGTTGTACGTTTCACGAACCAGATGACAATTTCCACTGCGTTTTCCTGTTCTGCCTCCCTTCTGTGCTGGCACGCGTATTAGGCTTTGGTACAGAGCCAGTGCATGCTGTTCTCCCTACTTCGTACATGTTTTCACATCGCAGCACTTTGAGTACAGCCAACTGTTATGAGCTTGTGCAGGAATTGGGGGTACTGGCTATGCGATGGTAGGCTCACCCCCTTGTGGATACTACTCCATCTTTGAACCAGGCTGGTGCCATTGGCAACCTTGTGCCACACCACATGGGACGCGTTGTCTGAAGTTTCCCGAGGTGTGAAACTATCGTGAATACCTTCTGCGCGCCAACAGGAAGTGCGCATTCGAAACATAATCATACGTCCCGAGCTACAAAGAGTCTACTGCAATGCTGAAATGCTACGCTCATTCTACAGGGCTGACTGGGTACCAGTTTACAGACCATGCACCATATCACTGGCGCCGAGAGGTTCTGACTGTTGGCATGATAGATTGTGTTTTATACCCTCCCGCTATCCCTGACATACGCCACGCATTTGCTCAAAGAAGCGCATTTGCTCAAGACCGAGGCTGTAGTGCATCTGTGAGAAAAGTTGGCTACAAGGGAAAATTTTGAAATTTAAGGAAGTTCGTTTCTCGTTTCCATGACTATGGGATTCTCTGAGTAAACAGAACAATTTGGAGGTCACGAACGCGTTTAGACAAATATACAGTTGGGTGGAGAGAGAACACGCTATCGTCCGTGTTCACATTATTGTATTGATGCGGTTTCTCGGTAGTGCCTCAATTCATTAGGGCGTGCAGTAGCAGGGGAGACTGTGTAGTCCCGTCACTATGCATTTTTGTTTGCCCATTCCCAACGACTCAGTCCTTTGGTCCTGCATTTGGTGGACTCGTGCCGACACCCTTGTGCCATCGTTGAGTGGGCAAGACAACGGATGCCGGGCACGAATTAGGAGCGATCACAGCAACACACTGGGGCTAACCTCAGCTGCTGTACACGGAGCACAACTCAGGCCAGGGTTGCTTCTCAGCCTATGGACATAGTTTGATTGTTCAGGCGTTCTTAGCCTGCATTACTGCGCTGTTCAGCTAGTAGGTTTTTGACGCATGGTTGCTAGGGCGCTTCTACCACATCGCAAGCATGCTCTCCAAAACATGGGTGTTTCACCGATATCCTCTGTCTCCAGTACGTGCGTCCTAGTTGCTAGCAGTCGCAACGTCTGATTGCTAGCATGTCGCAACGTCTGATATGCGTAGGGGGTTGACCATGAGGCTGCACTGTCTCTGTAGAGCCTCATTCATGGTACTGAGCACCCCGGTTCTTGGCTTGCGCATAGGCTGCCTGCTGTTTTTATAGTGGACAAAGCAGAAGACCCATTCGAACATCATCAGGCACCCTAATATATATCTGTATAGCTAGAGGTGCGGCTGCAAAAGCTCACACAGCTCTTGAAATTTACCGCTTGGCGTACTGTCTTCAGTTTTGCCCTTTTATCTATACGAATAGGCGCAGGACCACACGCACTCGGGGAGCTTGTTAAAGGAGGGAGGAGGCGACGACAGGCAAATCCCTTTAATCATGAAGACGCCACGGACTCATGGCAATATCGTCTCTTAGGAGGTAAGATTTGTGCAGGCAACGTACGAGGGATCTCCACGTAAAATTCCCGTTCCGTTATTGCACGACATATCTACAGGTGTTCAGAGCTATAATCCTGAAGGCTAATGAGAATTTTTAAGTGCAGCGTATGGATTGATAAACACTAGCAAATGGCTAGAATTCATCCGCGGGAGTCGATTGCAGGCCGTGAGTTCCCTTGGAAACGAGATACCATACTTGGTATAATATATTTTAAACCAAAGGGCGAGGACTGAAAGCACTGGCCGCAGCGGCCAGCTGACGTTGCTGGTGGCGTGCAGGAACGTTTGACCACGATGGCATGCACCGCCAGAGAGTGAGCCTTGTGGTGGTCGAGGACAGCGGAAAGCCTGGAGAGTAGATGTGCGTGTCACCGGCAAAGGGGCATTGCCCTATACAAAACAGTTTTACGTTCTGGTACCACAGTCATTGAGGTAACTGTGAACTTTTCTATGACTAGATTGTACGCTTTTTTGGAGTGCTTTCCTTGTAACTCTCGTCGAGATCGGCGGGCTTCCTACTGACTGCGGCCGGGCGACAGCTGAATTTGATTGCCGCTGCAATTCCTCTCGTTTATGCACTTGAAATTAAGCTCTGAGTAGGAAGCGCGTGCCGTTGTGCATAGCTGGTGTTACGCGGATGCTGTAGCTTCCCAATTTGCAGAAAGTTCGTTTAATGGCATATGTGCTGCATACAGTTGATTCGGCATCATTGGCGCTAGCACGCTGAATGGTAACGCCTCTCTCCTAGGTAGTCCCGTCACACTGGCCACTTGTCGTAATATCAGTCTTGCAAATATAAGAGGAACCAACTTTAATTGGCACGTCCCTCTTGCAAATATAAGAGGAACCAACTTTAATTGGCACGTCCCACACCACTCGTCGCAAGTGCCTGTGGGATTTTGTCATGCCGTACATCTCGGAGCAATAGGCGTTAAATTCACTCTTCAGCTTTCATATATAAAACTCATTCTTTAGAACTGCGGGAGCTAAAAGAACATGAATTCGCTTTGCCTGACACCACTGCTGAATACTTGGGTGGCGCACTAGAAGCCAGCTCGTAGAAGATTTGGTGGACAACTAGATGGTGCGTGCCATCGAGCGCATGAGTTACGCGGACCCTCGTCACGGAAGAAAGCCTTTGCTGCGCAAACCTATCCCCCTGAAGCACACCGAGGCAGAACTAAGCCCATAAGGAGTGGCGGTCAACCAGATGGTGAGTGGCATCGAGGCAGGATTCGCGCAGACCGTTTGTGCAAAACTATTTGAGTGGACAGTAGTAGAGACCTTTCTTGCTGGTCAAGCACGAGAAATCCTATCCCAAGGTTTTCCTGTGTTCCCGAACCCGTAATGATAGAGGCTGCCCTGCTGCGTCGGCTATATAGGTCGTATGTTTTGAGCGGGCGTTGTTTTCGTTGTTGCAGGCGAAAGGGTGGGGTGTGGGTGTTGGGTGGGATGGCGCAATTGCCTTGGGCAGCGTCCTCAGAAAGACGCCGTCACAGGCAATTGCGAAGCCTGTTCAGGCTTTGATTTTCACCGCTTCTATCTGCTCCCCTGTGCTGTTCAGCAAGTATGTGTTTGACGCTTCCGGATACGCTTTTGCGTCTGTATTCGCGCTTTACCTATACAGCTCCTTTGCCCTACTTGCAATTGTTTGTTGTTTGCTGCACTTTACTTCAAGTGGTTGTGCGTGGTATACAGGCAGTGGGCGTCGTCGCGACTGCATGTCCGGAGAGACCTTTCAAGCGCCCAACGCAGAGTCTAACTAGGCGTGTCTCTTGATTCGCAGGTTCTGGCGGTCTTCCAGCGTTTTCAGCCAATACTCCTGGTGCCGCGAATTGCTCAACTGCGTTGGATTTTGTTGCTTAGTGGTACACACTATCGGCGCTCTACCGTCCTACCGAGCAACGCAGAGTATGGTGAGCCTGTATTCGTAGCTCAATGAAGACCAGCATACTCGCCACAGTGTCTTCCCCAACATAACAGCACGTACGCCACTCATGTTCCAAATTGTTGGTTTAGCAGTTAGCGCTGAGTTTAGCCGAAGGTGCCCGTTAGTTCACGTTTGTTTCTGCACTCAAGTGTCTCTTTGTTGTAGCGTCGCCCTGCACAAAATGAAGAATGTCCGTCACTGGCGATTTCTGGGAGCAGCATCTTGAGGGTTTCTACACCATATTGCAAGGCGTTTGACACCTACAAGATAGTTTTGCTTTGGCTCTCTGATGGCATGGCATTTTTATGAATCTGGTGGAATGTCTTTGCTCTGGGCCTGAAGAGCAAATGAGTCATCACTACTCCGACAACGTTTATGTCCTTCCACACTGGTGTCCAATCTATGTGCGACAATCCACGCGTCCTGCAAGCTCAGAGACTTTTGCCATTCACTCTATCCCCACATAAGCCTGGTTGTACTGTTTGCACCGTAGCGGTGGCTTGTTTTGGTGTCGTGTGCTCGTTTGTGAATGTAAAACACACGAATGAAGCGGTTTGGCATAATAGCGAACTCTGGTTCTTTGCATTGGTGAGTTGAATCCGGTAGGTTCGTAAGGAATGATCTAAATACAATCGGGCAACTGACACAGTTTCAATGCTGTCACTTGCTCATCTCTTTCTAGATGCGGCCCCTTGTTCCATAGATGGTAAGTGATTACGGAGAGCTTCAGCTGAGACCAGGCTGAAACGCAGTGGAGCGTATGTCTATGCCGGTAGGAAATTTGCCCGTCTTCCGAGCAGGCGACTTCAGCAAGACCGGACTTCATGGGAGCAATGGTAGACGCGATCAGCAAATCTTCAATGCCAGTCTGCCTCCTCCGAACAAGCATAAGTTCTACTGCTCGTTGTTTTTGACGGGGTCAAGAGAGTACGCGCCATTGTGCCTGCAGTAGCCTGAGGCCCCACAGGCATTATCTTGCAATGCATTCACGCTTGGCGATTAGGTCAGGGCCGTTAGACCACGTCTAAGATACCGCCAGAGGTGCCCGATAAGTGCCAATCATGCTGAAAACCGATTTCATTTTGTGTGGTTCTTGTCGGCACTATGTCTACTTTATACAGTGCTTTTTGTATTGCTCTGGTTAGTGTTTGCAAGACCTACACTCACGGCATTCTACAAGCATGGATGGGAGCCCTTATGGAGTGCTCTGAGAGTTTGGAATCCCAAACTAGCTTCTGGGAGACCTGCGGTCGTATGATCCAGATACGCGGTTCGATATTTCATTGTGGGACGCGGGCTCTGCTCGTGGCATGTTCTCGCTTGCATTTGTTTGGAGGGTACACTCGCACCCGTAGGCGTTTCGAGGAGGTCATTATACTCTCGGCTAGCGTCTCTCACACCTTTGGGTTCCTCGTTTTGCGCATGTTCTGCGGATGGCATTCTGCCCTGCTGGCGTCCACGTAACAACAACACGTAACAACAGGTGAAGTGATCCACCAACGTCTGCGAAACTCAGGCTGTCCAAAGCAGTACAAACAACTACTACATATGCATACAACTACGTTTTATGGCAGCCCCTGCACATATGTACTTACCTAAGTGAATGTCATCGTGCGCATTGGTCGCTGGTTATCTCCCTGTTGGTGCTGTGGCTGAATGCGTCTATGATTTTCTCTGCTTACGCTCTTGTGCGAACACCAGAGACGCTACGTTCGGTCGACAAAGTGCAATGCACTGCAGTGTTACGTCGCATGCAACTCTAGCAACCGTGGGCAATAAATGGGTGGAGTGTAGACTCAATGAACTGACCCAGATGCCGGTTCTTCGCGCTCTAAGGGAAGATCAGGTATCTGTTGGCGTGCAGCAGCTGTTAAATCCTTGTTGATGCCAAATGTTGGAAGGACTCGTTAATGGCCTTCTCGATTGGATGAACAGTTAAGTGGTGCTGCACCTGCTGCTTGAATAAGCTCGAATTGCACGGCATCGAACATCTGCGGTCTTGGGGTCTGTAGAAGGTACGTAACAGCGCTTGAAGTTCTTCTGCCGGTCTGCTGGAAGATGATAGCCTGAGTGGTACTGTGTATTAGGTGGATGTGCTCGTCGTCGACTGAGTCTCTCCTTTTACAGCGTCGTGCGTGTCAACTACTGTGCCGGCGTTTGTATACCAATGGAGCATAGTAAATGTGCGGGCTGCCGAGTGGATCAGTTAATTCTCAAAGTGCATCTGGAATACGACGAATGCTCGGTCTGCTGCACACGCAGGCAGTAGGCCACGGGGAGCACAAGAGCCACATTTGTTGGGTTGGTGCCAATGATTCTGCACTAGAAGCAAACCATACACGAAAATGCGTATATTACGACCGAACACTCTGATATCGGTCGAGGACTTGGCAATCCGGTTACTGTCGACGCATTAGCCACTGCAGTGTTTGTCAGCGTCGGTGGGTTGCAGTGGGTGAGCTACAGCTTATACTGTATTTACCGGAACACATGGCATAGGGGCAGTTCTGTAGGTCCACATGATTAGGGAGCACATGGCAGAGGGGCAGTGCTGTAGGTCAACATGATTAGGGAACACATGGCAGAGGGGCAGTGCTGTAGGTCCACATGACTAGGTAAACTGTCGATGTTTTGATGGACTATTAGTTATAGATTATTTACGCAGATATTATTGAATGCACTGATAGATCTTTACATCGAAGTCTGTGACTGGTGTCCCATTGGCCATGCATATACTCTAAAGCTCGCTGGCCAATACCAGCAGGAAGGATGCCAGACAAGCTTTGGTGAGGAGACCATATGTGAAAATAAATGTTCCACGGCGCCTTTAAATTTGTATGCGGTAAGGCGGTGCATGCTATTTAGAAGTACATGCTTCCCAAGCCAGAAGGGCTACAGCCTGCTTAATTCGTGTGAGGTGTGGAAGTGTTTAAAACGCCCAAATGACACAGGTCAGTGCCAGTGCCTGTCTAGTTCTTTGTAGACAGAAGACCGTACGACCACTGAGCACATTGAAACCCCCAAGCCAATGAGTTGTAGCTGCGTATATGCGTACTTTGTATGTACGCGTAACTCAGAGAGTATGCAGTAAAGCGTTGGCTGGCTAACTACCGGCAATACCTCCGCACTTCCTATGGATCGCAGCATGCAATCACCAATAGATCCCACCGGCCGCTAGCTTCTGCCGCTTACCACAAAACAGGGATAACGTGTCTATCCATGGTTTCTGAACTGCGTGTTGAGCCGGTATTCGCTCGTACGTTTTCCTTTTGTAATACCGTGGCCTGCTCTGTTTGCCTTGATGCAGCGCGTAAGTATGATATGGGCATCCACTCCTCTAGAGCAGCAGGAATGCGTCACATTGACGCCATGCAACAAATGCGCCCATTGAGGTCACCACGCGTGGTGTGCAAAATGATCTGAGAAACACAAGTGATAACATTGCCGGCGTACTCCGGCAACATCAACTGGCCTTCATGCACTGGAGCTGCGATTCTCGTGCAAACTGGTGGCTTTCCCAAGCGATACACTCGTTAGGGAGATACCTAACGATTCAACGAATTCGGATGTAGATGAGCAGTGGACATGCTTGACACACTAGTGGAGTAGCCAACAGGGTCTCCATTATTCCGGTAGCCCGCCTGTTGCTGTAGTGTTATGTCCTGCTGGGTTTGTCATTATTATGGGGCGTACCTGATTACCTGGGGGGTACCTGGTGAACTCCGTTGGGGCAAGTAACGCGCGCGTAACATTCCCGACTAGTAGCTGAAGAAGGAACCACTGAGCTGCTACCACGAGTAGCAGGAGGCGTACACAGACACGCACTCCAGCGTTTGACGTTCAAAGCATCTCTGTCTTTGTTCGGCCCACCTAGATCGTGCAGATTGCGCAGACTGTAGGTTGTCACAATGAGCCCTCTCTGTTAACGCAGATGCTGCAGTAGGTTAATTGCATGTTTTAAGCTAGTGTCCGGCTTTTCGGTGCAAAGGCCTATCTGTTGTACTGCTGACTAGATTGTTTCACCGGTGCAAAACTATCGTAGATATTGCATTTGGTGTTTGAGAAATTTCGCAATGTGCAAAAATATGCCATGTTGGTAGCCGGCCCTCTTTCGCTTGTGCTGTGCACTGCTTGGTTTGTCATTATTATGTAGCGTACCTGCTGAACTCTGTTGAGGCACGTAACTTGCACTTGCCTTTCCCACAAAGTAGAAGCCTGGAAGCTAACGAAGGAACCAATGAGTTGATAATAAGGAGTTTCAGTAGGCGTACATACAGACGCGCTTTCCATAGTCATTAAGGTGACAATAACTTTGTCATTGTTCGGCCCGCTTGGATTGTGAAACCTGTGCAGACTGTAGGTTGTCGCGATGAGTATGCGTGGTCGCCCAAGATTCTGCAGTACGTTAGCTGTACGTATGAAGCTTGTATTCTGTGATAAGGCTCATTTGTTGTAGTGCGGGGTTCAGGTGAAAGGCAAACCGAGCAGCGCAGTGCCCTGAAGCATCATTATTATGTTGCCGCGCATTGCCATACACAGTCTTCTAACGTATGAACCATTTCCTCTCCAACAAAGATCACCCAAATATGAGAGCAATGCAGAGGCATCGTAGTAACCGAGCACTCCAGTTAGTGCCCGGTAATGCAACTGGCTGTAGCATCGACTGCTTCTGCTTGAAACACGTCAGCAGTCAATGGTTTCTGCGAACAGCTTTGGGGGTTGTCTAATCAATTAGGCAGTACGTGTTTGGGAAGTTTTTGGATAAGGATATATGCTCACCACAGATTCGCTAGTACGCAAACTGCTGGCGTGACGCTGGCCTTGGTATGTCAGGCGGATCTGAAGTAGTGCCCGTCTTCCTGCTGTGTCGCGCGTCGTGAAAGGGAGGACGCAAGCGCAGGTACACGACCACCTCACTAACGCCTGTATGCCATGTTGTCAAAACGTCAAAGGAAAACCTAGCAGCGGTCATAATCATCATTGCAGGGTTGTCGCGCATGCCTCTGCTAACGACAGTACTCTCTGCGGAAACTTTAGATGAGATCATGTTTCGTCGAATAGGTGGATTCTCTGAACTGTGTGTAATCAAGTGTCCCTGCAAACCTGTCGCAACCGGGGGCATGCGATGCAACACCCAGCTGCGTTACGTGGCATTGCCCACGGTTTGTGGTGAGTACTGGCCTAGCCAGGCATACTGCCGCAGTAAGAGAAAAAAGGGAAAATCGGTTAGGATACTGCGCCAATATGCCAGGCTGGACTTGCACCCTTTTCTACTAGTGGTTGCTGGAGACGGCTGGAAGCGTAGGCTGAAGAACACAGACATAGACACAGACACAGACACAGACACACCGACAGAGATACGCATACACGTATAACCTAGTTTGCTAATCGCTTTTTGACTACCCGTTCGTTCCCAGAGAGTATGGTCAATGCAACGCCAAGATACGCGTTTGGGAGGGACGCCGAGGTTTCGCCCCTGCTTGTGCTGTTTTCGCTCGAAGCTGGTTCTGGTTCCCACGAGAGAGCAACCATTGATGGCCTTCTGGCTGTGGAGCGGCGCACTTCGTGCATACTTCTGGCATGCCCAACACATGCTTTCGTTGAGAGATGATGATCCTTAGATAGCCTGGCCTGTTGCTGGGATGTTAGGCACTGCTGGGTTTGCCATTATTTTGGAGCGTGCCTGCTGAATTCTGTTGGGGCAAGTAACTTGCCCTTGCCTTTCCACACAGTAGAAGCCCGGATGCTATCTCAGCTGTTCCTTCGTTAGCATTCGGGCTGCTCCTGCGTGGGAAAGGCGAGTTAATCACAAGAGTGGCAGCGGGCGTACACACACACACATGTTCCAGTGTCACTGACGTTGGAAATATCTTTGTCTCTGTTCAGCGCGCCTGGATCGTGAAACTTTGTGCAGACTGTATGTTGCCCCAATGTGTCTGTTTTCTGTCCTCAGATTCTGGATTACGTTAGCTGCATGTGTGGAGCTAGTATCCGGTGTTTCGATGCTCAGGCTTATCTGTTGCAGTGCTGACTGTTTTGCTGCTTCGGCGAAAGATTGCTTTTGCTGCTCGCGGAGTTTAGTGGTATGTGGGAATATGCGGTGTTGCTGGCCTACTAGTACTGTAGCCAGCGCGGTTTATGTTCCTTCGGTACCCGGGACTGTTGCAGTTGCGTTATGTACTGCTGAGGTTGCCATTATCATGGCGCAGACCTAGGGATTTCTGCTCAGACACGTAACTTGCACCTGACGTTCCCACCTAGTGGCAGCCCGGATGCTAAAGAAGGAATCCCTGAGTTGATCACAAGAGTGACAGCGGGAGTACACACACACACACATGTTCCAGTGTCACTGACGTTGGAAATATCTTTGTCTTTCTTCGGCCCGTCTGGATCGTGAAATTTTGTGCAGACTGTATGGTGTCCCAATGAGTCTGGTTGCTGTCCTCAGATTCTGGATTACATTAGCTGCATGTGTGGAGCTAGTATTCGATGCTCAGGCCTATCTGTTGCAGTGCTGACTGCTTTGCTGCTTCGGTGGAAAACTATCGTAAAGATTCCATTTGCTGTTCGCGGAGTTTAGTGCTATGTGAGAGTATGCGGTGTTGTTGGCCTACTAGTACTGTAGCCAACACGGTTTGTGTTCCTTCGGCTCCCGGGGCTGTTGCTGATGTGATGTGCATTGCAGAGCGTGACATTAATAGGGGGCATGCTTTAATGGGTCTGCCAGGGGATGTATGGAGGAACCATTGAGTTGATAACAATAGCAGCAGCAAGAGCACCCAGAGACACGCGTTCGTCATTGACGTTGACAGTAACTTTGACATTGTTCTGCCTGCCTGGATCGTGAAACCTGCGCAGACTGTATGTTGTCGCAATGAATGTGGGTGGTCGCCCAAGATTATGCAGTATACTAGCTGCACGTAAGAACCTGGTGTCCAGTTTTTCGGTGTAGTGCTGATTGTCTTGCTTCATCGGTGGAAAAATGCCGTACAGATTTTTTCTGGGGTTTGAGGCCCTCCCTAATCAGTCTGATTTGTTAATCGTTTCTTGCGTGCCCGTTCCCTCACACAGTGGTGTCCAGTTTTTCGGTGCTAAGGCCACTGTTGTAGTGCTGATTGTCTTGCTTCATCGGTGGAAAAATACCGTACAGATTTTTTCTGGTGTTTGAGGTCCTCCCTAATCAGTCTGATTTGTTAATCGTTTATTGCGTGCCCGTTCCCTCACAGAGAGTATGTGCAGTGCAACGCCAAGATATGAACTTGGGTGGCAATCCCACATTTCGCCTATGGACACCAAGCAGCGGGGATGTATCGAATACAGGCACAACTTTCGAAAGCCGCCCGGATGCTTGCTTATGTGAATGTTAACAGATGGCAGGCGGCTTCCATTGCAGTAAGGCAGGACAGCTCTTGTTGTCGTCGTTTGTGAATTCTTAGATGGAGCAGGCTGTATGTGATAAAACAAGGGTTTAGGGTTCCTCGAGTCTTGTTTGCTTTGATGATGTAGGTGTCACTCTTTGATTGTGCTGGCGGCACACCATATTCGCGCACAAACATGAGGATAAATCTTTATGCTAGCGATTTCACCACCTCTTTGTGACGCTGCCATTTCCGCAGCTAGTTCTATTGTTTGCCAGCATTTTTTGACACAGCTGCAGATATTGTCACTTCTCACCAAGCAAGTGGTTGCTTCTCTGAGTTGTACAAGCTGGCGCCTCTGCCAGGTTTTTGCAAAGAGCGGTGTTCGTTGCTTAAACCGATTAAATTACCTGCGATTTACTGGGAAGTCCTGATTCTACACTGTAGACTCCATACAAATATTTTCCTCGGGGTTTTGTATATCTGAAAACGAGGAGAGCCTCTTCAAGCCGTGCTAGATGGCGATGCCAACGATAGAGGAGCCCTAACGATTTATAGCCTTAGGTGGCCTCGCTTAGGGAAGCTTTAAAAGGTCAAAGAGTTTGGTTGTTGGTGAGCACTAGCCGTGATCGAGTGCAGTAGGTAACAAGGCGTCCTGTCGTTGGATAGCCCGTTCTGTTTCTATTGTCTTGTGCATTGCAGGGCTTAGCATTATTGTGGAGCGTGCTTTAATAGGTCTGCCAGGGGACGTATGGAGGAATCACTGAGTTGAAAACAATAGTAGCAACAGGCACCCCCCACACGCGCGTTCCACCGCCATTGATGTTGACAATATCTTTGTCATTGCTCGGCCCGCCTGGATCGTGAAACCTGCGCAGACTGTAGGTTGTCGCAATGAATGTGGGTGGTCGCCCGAAATTCTGCAGTGCATTAGCTGCACGTATGAAGCTGTTATTCTGTGATAAGGCTCATTTGTTGTAGTGCTGGCGTTGGTGAAAGGCAAGCCGAACAGTGCCCTGAAGCACCATCATTGGTTTGCCGTGCATGCCCATGCTCCAGGCAACAGAATCTGCAGCACTGTTGAGATGCTGCACGCAGACGCAGTCGATGCTACAGCCAGACTAAGAATCCTGTGGCTTTCAACATGGCATGCGGGCATTCAAGCACTCATTGCAATTCATTGGAATTCTGGTTTCTACGTTGGCGCTGCATGGCTCTCATTTTTCGCTGGAATCTAGATATGAGGAATCGCAGAAGAGGTGTGTAGGTTGGCCTAGCTAGCGTCCATTCTTTTGGACGATGGAAAAATATCGTTGTTTATGTGCGGTTAGTGGGGCGTTGCACACTACGCCAGAACACTACATGGTTCAACATTTCTTATGTACGAACTACCAACAATTCCGCTCCAACGGAAATTACGATACGTTCGGCAAGCGCTTTAGCCTAGATTGCATTTTGTTTTGCGTAGTTGCGACGGTTGCTCGATTGACTCTCTCAGGCATAATGAGCGCCCATTTCATTACTATATCCAGTAGCAGCCAGGATGCTGAAGAGTGAGCCATTGAGTACATTACGAGCAGCAGAAGCCTAGTGAGATGCTTTGGAGTTGGTAGTGTTGAAAATATTGTTGTTTTTCTCACACCGTCGGCGATTGTACAATCACACAGGAAGTACGTGCTTTGCGAAGTCTTCGGATGAAGGGACGTGCTCATCAGGGGCTCTATAGTTAAGCAAACTGCTGCAGTGATGCTTATGTACCTGGTGTATTGCTGTTGAATAACAACGGACTACTTCGACTGTGAGGGGCCGCTAAAGGCTTTCTGTGATAAAGGCTTTATTTTGCTCTGTCTGACGCACGGCACACGCCCAAGCACGCAATCACCACACCAAATCCTGCATTTGACGCTACCAATTGGCCAAACGAAAACTCATCAGTTGCATTTAGCATCATTGTTGGGTTGCCGTGAATGGACATGCAATTGGGAATGCTGTATGCGCAAACTGTTGATGGGGTCGTTCACCAAATGTGTTGATTCTCTTGGAAGAACATGGGCCTGTCTTTGCTCCTTGGTTCAGCCTGGCATATTAGCAGGCTAGCCAAGACGGTTTTCAGCATTTTTGGTAGTGGTTGTTGTTGAGAAATGGAGGTTCTCGGCACATTTGAAGCTTCTGCTGAAGGGTTTTGTTTTTGTTTGCGTATTTGCGTCGGCTGCTGTTGTGCATCGTCGGACGTGCCACAGGATTGCGCGAAGCAGCGGAGTGACAGTGTTGGAAGGCTAACGACCTCTGTATTGTCTCGCCCTGCAGTAGCCATGGTGGATACGAAGGACCCACAGATTCCATTACGAGCACCAGCAGCATACAGGTACGCTTTGAAGAGATAGTAGCGCTACACCCCCTGTTGCTTGCATTGGCCGCTTGGGGTTTTACAATCGCTAAGGAAGTACGGCCTTGTGGAACTCTTCGAATGAATATGCTTGCGCAACTTGCCGCACAACTGTAAGGACCTACTAACACTAGAGGTCTTCCGGGTGTCTACAAAACTCTTGCCCAATTTTCGAGGTTGGCGCCGCAGTGTGCTTATTTCCCTATAGCGCGTGCTGGTGACTGCTAGTGGGGCTGGGCACATTAGGAATGTACGCATGGGGATTTGCCCAGCTGCTGTTTTGCATCGTTGACTTCGTTGGCTTTGTGACACCACGCCGCCCTCGTGGGGGTATTTAGTTGCCCCTTTAGTGTCCCACACAGTAGCAGCCAGGATGCACAAAGAGGAACAGGTACAGCACGCAGAAACGCTTCATCGCGAAAGTCATGCGCAAGGCGTATTTCCGTCGATACCTCCCGTCTGGATTGGGGAAATTGCGCAGGCAGTAGGTGGCGAATGGGTGTGAGCGGCCACCCCTAATTGCGAAAAACGTACACCGTGGGCGTTGAGCCAGTCTTGTGTGCCAAGGTGGATCTGTTTTACTGCCTAATTTTTCACAGCATCAGTTGTGAATGATCTTACAAAATACATTGCGATTGAACTACAATTATTAAAAGGTGTTTGTAATAACACCTTGGGTTATTTGACTCACGAATTTCCGCGTTTTCGGGGCGTTGCACGCAATGGGTTGATTAACTGTTTGCGCTTGGCGGTTGGCAAAAAAGGTTGGATTTGTAAGGTATTTCTTGGTGACTGTTGCCCCAGGGAGCACTTCTTGTGCCAGCAAAATAGCCGTTGGCAAGTGCTGTACGGGCTCGTAGCAGTCGGTGTCTGCTCCCAGAGGTGACGTGTTCTGTTGGCTAGCTCAAATCTTGCTGTGTCTACTGAACCAACTTAATGTAATTATCGAGGGCTTGTCACTTCCTTGCAAGGCAATTCAGATTTGATACCGTATGTTGGTGGGCTGTAATAAGTATTTGACTTTCTCTCGCTTAGATCGTGCGTCCTCTGCCATAATAGCCCCATGCCTCACATGAGGTCTGCGCATGCGCATTATGCACGGATTGCCCCTGTTGTGCTGTCGCAAACCCCTGGTGGCTTTTCAGGTATTCTGGGCATCTTTTATGGGAGGGCGGTGGTGCCAAGCGTCTTCACGTTCGACCCTAAACCTACTGTTGGGCCACCGCGTCTAGCATCTCCACGTTTCTCTGCGTTCTGTCCTGCTCACTGCTTCGTCAGTTGCCCGCGTGACAGGTTCAAGGCAGTTCCCCCGTGAATGTATCGGGATATACGGAAATAATGTAAAACGTTCGCCTACACAAGACAGGATTGATTGAGGGCGGGCTGGTAGGCGAAGCCACTAACATTCGCTAGACCAAGCATCCTATAAACCTATAGCATTCACTAGATGATCCACCCGCGTGACATCCGCATGCACCGGACAACTCAGCAATGCATATAAGCCTCCTGCACACACCCAGAAAGTATGCACTTGAGAATTCCGCTTCCTTCAGTGTCGGCCATTTTTCCTGTGAGGCAGGGACGCATTTATTACCGAACTTCTGTTCGCCGTGCGATAGTGGACAGTCTGCCCTTGTTACCTCAGCTTTCCATGTCGTCCCACAGCACGTGCGTCACTTGGTAGAATGCTGCAGTGGTTTTACCTGCTGCCAAGGCTTTACATGTTATGCCGCATCTCGGAGCAGGGTCAAGACCTTGGAGCTTGGACAGCCCGCATGCTACAGCGATGATGAATTGCCGTATCCTTCAACCCGACGACCGCAATATAGAAGCACGATGTAAACCCTACCGCAGAGGAGTGTCATCGCTGCAAGCGACATTCCCCCTGTATTTTATCCAGCTGTATCCATGTATCCATGTCGATATGGTTGTGTACACTCCTTTCCTCGTTTAGAGTGCATGCTAGCCCACGAAAAGTTATTGAGATGGGTATCAATGCGTACCAGCTCTGCAAGTGGCGACAGGGAAGCCAAGGGCAGCATCGGCTGTGAAACCGACAAAACCTCTAATTCTCACAGCGACGGTTCCCTATAATAGAAAACCGGGAGTTGCGTAGTCACATTGTCCGCACAGGTGTGGAGGTTTGGCTAGCTTGGCTTGATTGCGCTTAGGATATGTTGCTGCGAACGGGCATGCACGCTCTTCTTAACAATTTTCTAGTTGGTACGTTTTGGCGGCTGCTCAACTACTGGATTGCTCAAACATTGAATTTGGTACTCCATAGAACGACTCTGAATTTGGAGTCGTTATGTTGTGGCAAGCATCAAATTCGGAGTCGTTCTGCGGTGGCGCGCAAAGTATGCACAAGCGATCTAGTGTCGGGCGTATGCATAATATAGGGGTTGTGCGATAGGAGGCTGTATACGGCCTTTCAGACAGTCCGTTATACAGTTATTTACCCTGTTTCTGTGTGTTGGACCACGTTTAACGCTAGCAACCTGCCTTCCTTTATTATCGCTTACGCGCAGCCAACAGTATGCGATTTTATGTAACTTCTGGGGACCCACCTCTCTGGGTGGTCATTCGCACCACAGCCTTTGGATTCATGGATGCCTGCTTGTGAATGCGATAGCCCCGTGGTGTCTTCGCCAATCTGCTGATGCTTGTTTCGTACTACTGCACTGTTCATGCGATGCCGTGGAAGAAAGTCTCAATTGGGGCCCGTGCGTCACGTGGTCATAGGCTTCCTATCTCCCGATATGCCCACGGCTTTACGCCCACTAGCCCTGGCTGGCTGCTGAGTAGAGACGAGTAATCTATTGGGTAGTAGTGAAACTGAGATTATCTCAGCCAGTAAGGGACTATCTGCAAATGCCGTTTTGTGGTTTTCGACTTTGTGCGCAGTATACCTGAAACACCCCAGTATCGCCATACACATCTGCCTATGCACCACCAAGAGGCAACCCGAGTGCTTACAGCCGCAAACAATTCGCTGAACTGTGTTCGTCATTCTGCTTTCTGCTAAGAGGCGCAAATAGCACGCATTCGGTCGAATTTGTTGCTGGCACTCAAGCGGAGTTGCCTACGTTCCCTAGCTGTGTACGGTTGGCAGAACATTCCCGGCATATTTGACCGTTTTTATCCCCTGTTTATCTAGCCACTACGCATGCACATGTAATGACCGTTCTCAACCTTGAGATGTGCCTTCGAGCAAACGATAGCACTACACTGCGACGCTCTCGGGCTTCTAAGCGAGGCGCTGTCTAAACAGTTGGCGAATTACCGTACTCGCTGTCTTTCGCGTGCAGACTGTGAGCGCCGGTGCAGAAAAAAAACTATTTCAGGGATGTTTTGTTTCAGAGGTGTGTGTTGTGTGGGGTTTCGTCGTGTCTTGCACCGATCAAGCTGTTTTGACCTAGGAGGCAGAATAAGCCCGGAGACATGATGCGGGTGGCGACTGGCATTCACATGCGTCAGGTTGTAAGTGCCAGTTTGGTGCATACAGCTTTAAGGTACACGCAACTGCATCGCGAATCAATACGCGATTACGACATTCCGACAGCCACAATCAAAGGAAGGTGTTACTGATGTCCAGCAATACCCTCTGCCGCCACTTATGCGTTGCGCACACTTCCAGAAGCACAGTCAGAAACCCTGCGACACTGCAAGGTGCTTTTGCAGAGCATATGGCACTTGCAGAATGTAGCTCAGCAACGTTGGGTACTCTAGGCGTTCCTAAGGTTCAGTAGAAATATTCCGAAACTGCCAGGAACACGTGTGGGGGACACGCCGTCATAGCTGGCTGTGCAGGATCGTTTCCATTAGACTCTTGCGATGCATAATGTGCGTAAAAGCATACCCAAGAATGTTGTGGATCTTGTGCCTCATCCATGCAGCGTTCCTGCACATTACAGGCGGTATGTCTGACGCCGTCTTATGTTCAATGTTTACGTATTGTTATGCTTAGGTGTAGCATTCGCATTATGCAAACCTGCATTGCACCCCTGCACTTCCGGATGTAAATATCATTACTATTTGGTCATACGATGCGGGAACTTGTAGAACGTACGGAAGCTTTGATTGCCCTAAGTTGGTGGATGTCGTTGGCGTTAATGCGCAACTAACCAGTATCAGACCACTTCCTATGCCTGGATGCTACTCTGCTACTCAGGAGTGCAGTGATGACCTATAGATTGGAAAATGATCTGACTCGTACCTTCAAAAGGGGCATACCCACCTCAAGGGGAGGCTGTGAGGCATAAGCTGTAAAGTCAAATGGGCTTTTACCATTCGGCACACTACTGATGACAAACCTTATTCACAGACAGTACGTAGAGCCCTCCTACAGTCCCCAGAAAAGGCATATTGGGGCATTTCCTATTCTTTGATGGCATCCTGATCCAGTGCGAGTCTAGTGTCTCGTGTATCACTTTATAGTATTATTGGGTGAAACTATCCTTTTGAATCAATCGCTACCATCGTGCGCACCTGCATAGGTGTGAAATGATATCGGATTCCTTCTCTGTATCGGATCAAAAAGGAGGCGATTCTTTTGGACTCGATTGATACTCATTCCTACGGATGTGACTCCCCAGGTGGTAGGTTTGCCAAGCGCTGAATATTTCAATCAAGAGGGCGCTTAAGTTCCATTGGGCAATCAAAATGAATCTACCTAAGTCTATGCAAGAGATATATCTATGCAAGGGATGTTCCGCCCACATTTGCTGAGGCGTCGCCGCAGTCTAGAAGGAATGCACAAAGGTCAGATACAATGCCTTTATCTAGAACGTGGGTTCGAAATGTGTGCAGGCCCTGTGAGACTTACCACTTGCGCAGAAACGAAATTGTCCGAAATTGTTCATAATGACTGTCTTCGCTGAGCAGAGCATTTGGGCCTGCTAAGGTTCGGTGCATGCTTTGCCTTGAGGGGTTGGTGTTAGCACAGAGTGGGTTGCACCCAACGCAACGTTCGACATGACAATAAATGTAGCCTAACAGCAATCAAACGTGTAGGCAGTGCGTCTTAATTTGCTCGTAGGAAAGGATAACACTGAGGGATTGCAAAACAGTCCACTGCTGGTGTGCGTGCAGCAGAGCAGTGTGTATAGTGCCTTAAGTGACATGCAGTTTCACAGGAGAGAACGCATCTGTGGAAGGTATATGCCTGAAGTTAGTTGCGCCTCCCCGTGTTGGTTTTGTCGGGCTACTGCTTGTATAAACGTGACGCGACGAGTCCAAAATATCACGCGACGCCGCGAGGCCCGTCACACCAGATTGTACGCAACGCCGCGAGGCCCGTCACACCAGATTGTACGCAACGCCGCGTGTTCTGGATCAACGGAAAGCCAACCCAGATGGCCGGCCAAGCCATGACGGTTAAGACGAAAACCATTTTGCCGCTGGTCCACAAACACCTTTTACGCCTAGTGACTCCACGATATGGGAATGCTATTCGACATCGCCTGAGGCAGCCTAGCACTTTGGCTTGAGGGCGCACGTCCATTACACGGTAGCCTATGCTGTTGCAGACGTATGATGCTGCATGAACATAGAATTGGATCCGTTCTAAAAGGCACCAGCATACGTAATGTGTTGTACAGGAAGTACGAACTTGGTGGGGCTGGCCGTTTCACTTGTCGATTGGCCATGCTCTAGACTGGTGGCGTAGGCGGCTGGAGCAAATGCGTGGCAAGGATGGCGATCTAACTGTCTACAAGTCGGAGCGCATCCAACCCTTCGAGCGAACAGGAAGTAGGTTTTCGAATCTCCTGTATTGATCAAAGCGCTCGCTGGAAGTTGAGTGTCATGACGTATGTGTACATCGGCTCCATAGTTTCCAAAGGCGCCAAACCTGTTCGTGCAGCGCTAAACCTTTTCCTTTGCAACCGCCGTTGGGGGCCTTCCGCCCGCCAGGATATGGATGGTGAAACTGGCACTAGCCATGGGAAATCCCTGTTTGTTTATTATTTATTCACCACAACGACTATCCATCTCTTGGGGGATGGAGTAATTCTCTGTTGGCAGTGCTGGGGTGAATTGCCTGTGACACAGGGAGTAAGGGCTCGCAATGACCATAGTGTGTAGCTGCATGACGGACCAAAGCTCCCCAATAATTCGTGCTGATTTGTGGATGGATATCCTACCAGAACACTGAGCCGGAGCACTGGGATCTTCTTTGGATTATGCGGTTATCCAATCCTACGAACCAAATGCTTTACAAGTGATGCTTTGTTCAGACGGTGCGATACAGACGTGCTGGCCCGAAAACATCAAGCCGCTTAGTGCCGTGTCGATGTAAAGCTTTTATGTTTGATGAGTTCGCTTCGTCCCATGACGGCGCTTAGTTATGACTGGTAGTTTGTTGTTACAACGGTGTGCCTCAAGCTTCTATTCATAAGTGTATATTCTTCCGTAGACGTTAAGCACATGAGAAGGCAGCTCAAATCGCAACTGTACAAGGAAGCAGTAGTCACTCTTTTCGTTGAGCAGTTTGTGAGTATAGCACGCAACGGATGAGGGTCGAACTGCACTAAACTTGACCGTAAGGAACTAACCCTTTTGTTTGAATGCGCGCTTGGAGGTTGCTGCACGCAAGGAAGTTGATGAAGCTGGTACTACAGTTGAGTCGGCACACTGCGATATCCTGCGGAATATGCTGTTATCTAATCGCACAAACCAAGTGCTTTACAAGTGCTTTGTTAAGACGGTGCGAAACAGGCGTCCTGCTGACCGCAACAAGCCACCTTGCACGGTCTCCATGCAAAGCTAATATTTTTCAGGATTTCGCTGTGTGCAAAGCCTGCCCTTTGTTATAGCTTGGAAGCTTCTAACATGTTAGTAGAGGAGTACGAGGAGTATGCCTGAAAATTCTATTACGGAGTGTATGTTATTCCGTAGAAGTTAAGCAAATGAGATGGCAACTTTTAAATCAAGCAAAAGCCACTTTTGTCGTTGAGCAGTTTGTGAGTAGAGTGTGTAGTGCAACAGGCCTGTGCAGCACTAAACCTGTTCGTACAGCAGTAAACCCTTTTGTTTGCAGTCGCGGTTGGGGGCGTTTCCCCTCGGTAGAATATGGGAGGTGAAGATGGCACTAGCCATGACCAGCCACCCTTTGCGCATCATTTCTTCACCACAGCAACTATACCTCTGGGGTATATGGGACTAATTCTGTTTTGGGCGTTTTTGCGTGAATTGGCGGTGACAGGGAGTACGGGATTGGAATTGCCACACGCGTAGTTGCATAACGGATCAAAGAATCCCAATATATTGTGTAGACTTGTAGGTGGATTACCGGCAGGAACGCTGAGCCGGAACGCTGTGCTTTTCTGGGGATCATGGAATTATGTAAACGCACAAACCGTGTCCTCTACAAGTGACGCTTTGTTAAGACGGTGCGATACAGACGTGCTTCCAACCAGAACACAACAACGCACCTCCCGCTGTGTCTATGTGAAGCTACTATGCTCCCAGGGTTTGGCTTCGTGCAAACCTGGCGTTTCGGTATAGCTGGGAAGCTGGTAGTTTGCTGGTACAGCAGTGTGCCAGAAAAATCTATTAAGTAGACGTTAAACAGATGAGATGGCAACTGTTAAGCGAGGGAACAGTACGTCTTTTCGTGGAGCCGTTTGTGAGTATAGCGTGCAGCGCATGCGTTCCGTACAGCACTAAACCTGTTCGTACAGCGCTAAACCGTCTGCCCCAGCGGTTGGGGGGCGTTCCCCTTGGTAGCATATGGATGGTGATAGTCATGCGTAGTACCACTTTGTTCATCATCTCTTCACCACAGCGACTATTCCTCTGGGTTGTGAGAGACTAATTATCTTCTGAGGCTGCTGTGATGAATTGGCGGTGGTGCAGGAAGTAAGGCCTACCGATGACTACGAAGGCGTTGCTTCATGACGCATCACTGAAAAGTCCATATTTTATTTTGGATTGTGGATGGAATAGCAGCAAGCAGACGAAAAGGCTTACAAGTGAGATTGGTTGCTTCATGACGCATCACTGAAGACTCCATATTTTATTTTAGCTTCTGGATGGATTAGCAGCAAGCAGACGAAATGGTTTACAAGTGAGACTTTGTTAACACCGGGCGTCCCAGACGTAGCGCCAGCGGGAACGCAACATGGCACATAACGCCGTTGCTGCCTAAATCCGTTTTTTTGTTAGAATTTGGCTTCGAGCACAGACGGTGTTTCGTTATAGCTGGGAAGGTGGTGGTTCGCTGTTGCAGCAGTGTGCCTGAAAATTCTATTAAGTAATCTATGTTCTTCCGTAGACTTTACGCAGATGAGATGGCAACAGCTCAAGGAAGCAATAGTCACTTTATTCTTTGAGCGGTTCGTGAGTATAGCGTGCAGCGCATGAGGTTTGTACAGCACTAAACCTGTCTGTGCAGCGCTAAACCTTTTTTTGTTTCACCCGCAGTCGGGCACCGTCACCACAGGATAAGGATGGTAAAACTGGCGGCCATGAGCTGTCACCCTCTGAGGGTCATTGCTTCACCATAGCGGTTGCGCGTGAGTTTGTTCAGAGACTATCATCTGAAGGAAGTGTTTGGGGCGACTGGGGAGGATTGCCGTTGACACAGGAAGTAAGGGCTTGGACTGACCACCAGCCGTAGCTGCATGACGCATGAGTGAACCGCCAATATTGTATGTTGAATGGTAGATAGATTAGCAGCAAGAACACTGAGCCGGAACATTGCGGTCTTCTGTGGATCATGAGTTTATCTAATCGCACAAGCCAAATGTCTTGCAAGTGATGCTTTGTTAACACCGGGCGTCCCCGACGTGCCGCTGGTCGACATACAACAAGGCACATAGAGTCGTGTCTATGCAAAGCCAATACTTTTCAGCAGTTCGATTAGTGCAAAGACGGCACTCCGTTACAGCTGGGAATCTGGTAGTTCACTGCTGCAGCAGTGCGCCTTACAGTTCTATTAAGTAGTGTATATTCTGCCGTAAATGTCAAGCAGATGAGCTGACAACTGTTAGAGGAAGCAAGAGCTATTCTTTTCGTTGAGCCGTTTGTGAGGATAGCGTGCGCGCATGCGGTTAGTACAGCACTAAACCTGCTGGTGCAGCAATGAACCTTTTTGTTTGCATACGGCCTTCGTCCCGCCAGGATACGGATGGTGAAACTGGCCCTTGCCAAGCGCAATTACGCGCTTTTTGCCATTGCTTCAAGAGAACCTCTGTGGCTATGTAGTTTGAGGGGCTAATCCTTTTTTGGTTAGACTGGAGTGAATTGCCGCTGACACAGGGAGTAAGGGTTTGCAAAGATCACAACGCGTAGTTGCATGACAGATCAAAAGCCCCCAATAGTTTGTGCTGACGTGTGGATGGATTAGCTGCCAGAACACTGAGTCGGAGCATTGCGTCTTTCTGCTGATCATCCCGTTATCTATTGGTACAAACCAAATGTTTTAGAAGGGATGCTTTGTTAACACCGGGCGATACAGACGTGCTGCTGACCAGAACACAACATGCCACCTAGCACTATTTCTATATAAAGCTTTTTAGAATTTCGCTTCTTGCAACGACGGCGCTTAGGTATGGCGTGGAAACTGGTAGTGCAAATAGTGTACTTCAAAATTCCATTCAGTAATGTATATTATTCTGTAGAAGTCAAGCATTTGAGATGGCAACTGTGCTTTGTTATCACGGCGCGATACAGGTGTGTTTCCATCCGGAACAAAACAACTGTTCAAGGAAGCAATAGTCACTTTTTTCGTTGAGCAGTCTGTGAGTACAGCGTGTTGCTCATGGCATCTGTAGAGCCCTAAACCTGTTCGTACAGCACTAAACGCTTTTGTTTGCACTAGCTGTTGGGGGCGTTTCGCCCGCCAGGATGCGGATGGTGAAACTGATGTTTGTAGGGGTAGGGGTTAATTGACGGTGGTTTAGGGAGTATGACCGCGCAATGCGCACAAGACGTAGCTGCATGACGGATCAAAAACCCCCAATATTTCTGGTGGGCGTGTGGACAGATTAACAGCCAGAACACTGAGCCGAAGCACTGGGTTCTTCTGCGGATCATGCGGCTATCTGATCGTACAGGCCACATGTTTTACAAGGGATGCTTTGTTAACACCGGTTGATACAGACGTGCTGCTGACCAGAACACAGCATGGCACCTAGCGCCATTTTTATGTAAAGCCACTAGCTCTTTAGAATTCCGCTTCCTGCAAAGACGGCGCTTAGGTATGGCAGGGAAACTGGCAGTTTGTTGCTACCATAGTGTGCTTGAAAATTCCATTGAGTAATGTATATGTTTCCGTCCAAGTTCAGCAGATGAGATGGCAACTTTTCAAGGACGCAGTATAGTCACTTTTTTTGTTGAACAGTTAGTGAGTATGGCGTGCAGCACATGAGGTCTGTACAGCACTATGCCTTTTCGTACAGCACTAAAGCTTTTCGTTTTGCACCAGCGGTTCGGCGCCCCCCCCCCTCCAGGATATGCATGGTGAAGCTGCCACTAGCCATTGGCAATCAATGTTTGTTCATCATTGTTTCACGACAGCGACCACGTGTGTTTTGCTTGAGGGCCTAAACTTCTTGTACACGTGGTCGGTTGGCTTCACCGTGTTTCAGGGAGTGAGGGCTTGCTATGACCAATGGGCGTAGCTGCATGACGGCTCAGGACCAGAGACACGCCAGTATTTAATGTTGACTGGTTTATACATCAGCTACCATTACCCTAAAACACAAGAACACTGAGCCGGAACACTGCAATCATCTGCGGATCATGCGTTTATCTAATCGCACAAACCAAATGTTTTACCAGTGATGCTTTGTTAAGACTGTGCGATACAGATGTGCTTCCAACTAGACCAGAACAAACAGCTAACGCAGTGTCTATGAAAAGCAATTATTCCTCCAGGATTTGGCTCCGGAAAAGGACAGCGCTCTGCTACATCTGGGAAGCTGGTAGTGTTACAGCAGGGTGCCTGAAAATTCTGTTGAGTCGTGTATATTTTACCTTAGGCGTTAAGCAGATGAGGTGGCAACCTTTAAAACAAGCAATATGCACTCTTATCGTCTAGCAGTTTGTGAGTATAGCGTGCAACGCATGAGGTCTGTACAGCACTAAATCTGCTTGCACAGCAGTAAACCTTTTTGTTTGCACCCTCAGTGGGGCTTTCCACTCGGTGGAATATGGGAGGTGAAACTGGTAGTAGTCATGAGCACCCCCGCTTTGCGCATCATTTCTTCCCCAAAGCAACTGCGGGGCTGTGGGATGAGAGCGTAATTCACGTTTGGGACTACTGGGGTGAATTTACGCTGACACAGGCAGTACGGGCATGAAATGATCACACGCCGTACCTCCATTACGGATCAGGCAAGCGACAGTATTTTAACTTGGCTAGGGCATACATTTGCGGCACAATCACTGAACCGGAAGAGTACGACCCATTGCGGATCATGAAGCTATCTGATTGTACAGGCGAACATTCTATGACATAGTGTATATTACACCATAGAAATTAAGCAGATGAGATGTCAACTGTTCAAGGAAGCAATAGTCACTTTTTTCGTTGAGCAGTCTGTGAGTATAGTTTGCAGCACATGAGGTTCGTACAGGACTAAACCTGTTCGTAGGGCACTAAACCTTTTTGTTTACACCAGCGGTTGGGGGCGTTCCGCACGTCAGGATATGGATGGTGAAACTTTTACTACCACTGAGCACGAGAACTGCGATCTTTTGCGGATCATGCCGTTACCTGATCGTGCAAACCAAATGTTGTACAAATGATGGACTGCTAAGACGGTATGATAAACACTTACCTCTGGGCACAACACAACAATGCACCCAGCACCGTGTGTATGTGAACTTGTTATTTTTTCAGGATTTGGCTTCGCGCAATGACAGCGCTTAGTTATATATTGCTGGGTAGCTTGCAGTTTGTTGTTACAACAGTGTGCCTGAAAATTCCATTAAGTAGTGTATATTATTTCTTAGACATTAAGCAGATGAGATGGCAGTTGTTAAAGGAAGCGGTGGGCACTTTATTCGTTGAGCAGACTGTGAGTCTAGAGTGCAGAGTATGAGGTTCGTGCAGCGCTAAACCTGAGTTTTGTACCCGCGGGTAATCCGCTTCCGCTCGCCAGGATGTGGATGGTGGAATTTGCACTAGCCATGCGCAATCACCCTCTGTTCGCCATTACTTCACCACAACGACTATCCCTCTGTTGTGAGATGGACTAATTCTCTTTTGGCAGTGCTGAGGAGAATTGCCGGTGACGCAGGGAGTAAGGGCTTGCAGCGACCACAAAGCGTAGCTGCACGACGCATCAGAGAAAACCCAATGTTTTGTGTTGACTGGTGGATAGATTAGCAGCAAGAGCACTGAGCTGGGGCTGTAGGATCTTCTGCGGATTATGCCTTTATCCAATCCTACAAGCCAAGCGTTTTGCAAGTGATGCGTTGTTAAGGCGGTGAGATACAGGCATGCTGCTGACCGGAACGCAACAAGGCACCTAGCATCGTGTCCATGGAAAGCTCTTATTTTTTTAGGATTTGTCTTCATGGAAACCCGGCTCTTAGTTACAGCTGAGAATCTGGTAGTTAGTTACAACAGTGCGGCCGAACATTCTATGACATAGTGTATATTACACCATAGAAATTAAGCAGATGAGATGTCAACTGTTCAAGGAAGCAATAGTCACTTTTTTCGTTGAGCAGTCTGTGAGTATAGTTTGCAGCACATGAGGTTCGTACAGGACTAAACCTGTTCGTAGGGCACTAAACCTTTTTGTTTACACCAGCGGTTGGGGGCGTTCCGCACGTCAGGATATGGATGGTGAAACTTTTACTACCACTGAGCACGAGAACTGCGATCTTTTGCGGATCATGCCGTTACCTGATCGTGCAAACCAAATGTTGTACAAATGATGGACTGCTAAGACGGTATGATAAACACTTACCTCTGGGCACAACACAACAATGCACCCAGCACCGTGTGTATGTGAACTTGTTATTTTTTCAGGATTTGGCTTCGCGCAATGACAGCGCTTAGTTATATATTGCTGGGTAGCTTGCAGTTTGTTGTTACAACAATGTGCCTGAAAATTCCATTATGTAGTACATGGTATTCCATGGAAGTTAAGCGGATGAGCTCTCAGCTCTTCAGGGAAGCAATAGCCCCTTTATTCGTTGAGCAGACTGTGAGTATATCGTTCAGCACATGAGGTTCGTGCAGCACTAAATGTGTCTGTACAGCAGTGAATCTCTTTGTTTGTACCCGTGGTTGGAGGCCCTGCCCCGGTGAGGGTATAGCTCGTGAAACTAGCACTAGACCTGAGTAGTCACGATTTGTTCATCATTTCGTAACCGTACTAACTATGTCTGTGTGGTTTAAGGAATTAATCATCTCCTGTCGGGGGTGGGGTGAATTGCCGCTGGCGCAGGAAGTAAGGGCCTTGAATGGCCCCAAAAAGTAGGAGCATGATGGACTAGGTTCAGAGAAACACCAGCACCTGTGGACAGATTAGCAGCCGGGACACTGAGCCGTAACACTACGTTCTTATTTTTGTAATCTAATCCTACAAGGCAAATGTTGTACAAATGATGCTGCGACACAGTCGTGCTGCCTACCGGAACACAGCAAGGAACCTAGCGCCGTCTCTATGTAGAGCTATTATTTTTTCATGATTTCGCCCCGTGAAAAGACGGCGATTAGATATAGTGCGTAGTTAATTCTTCCGTACGTTTTAAGCAGATAATCGTATCTGCTTAACACCTACGGAAGAATGGATTACAGGTCAAATATCAACTGTTCAAGGAAGCAATAGCCACTCTTTTGGGAGAGCACTTTGCGAGTATGTCGTGCAGCATATGAGGTCTGTACAACACGAAAACTGTTCAAACGGCACTAAACATTTTTTGCACCAGCGATTGGTGGCCGGTTTCCCGCCAGGACATGGTTGGTGATACTGGCATTTGTAGGGGGTGTTGGTGAATTGCGATCTTCTGTGGTTCATACCGTTATCTAATCGTGCTAGCCAAATGTTGTACAAATGCTGCTAGCCAGAATACAGCAAAGCACCTGTCGCCATGCCTATGGGATCATGCCGTTATCTAATCGTACAGGCCAATTGTTGTACTAATGATGCTTTGTTAAGACGGTGCGATACAGACGTGCTGCTAACCAGAACATAGCAAGGCACCTATAGCTATGTCTATGCAATATTATTATTTTATCATGATATCGCATCCTGCCATGACGGCGCTTAGTTATACATACCTGGGAAGCTGGTAGTTTGTTGTTACAATGGTGCTCCTCCAACTTCTATTCATTACTGTACATTCTTTCGTAAAATTGCCAAATGTTCAAGGAAGCAATAGCCACTCTTTTCGTTGAGCAACATGTAAGTATAGCGCGCAGTACATGAGGTTTCTACAACACAAAACCTGTTCAAACAGCACTAAACATGATTGCACTCGCGATTGGTGGCCGTCCTCCCCCGAGGATATGTCTCATGAAACTGACATTTGTAGCGGGTCTGTGCGAACTGCTATCTTCTGGGGTTCCAATGTTGTACAAATGATGTACATACAGACGTGTTGCAAACCGAAACACAACAATGCACCTAGCGCACTGTCTATGTAAAGCAATAATTTTTACATTATTTGGTATCATGCAAATAAAGCGCTTGGTCATACATAGCTTGGATGCTGCTAATGTCTTGTTACAACAGTGTGCCTGAAAATTCTATTACGTAGTGTATATTCTTTCGTAGACGTTAAGCAGATGAGATGGCAACTGTTAAAGCAACCAATAGGCACCCGTTCGTTGAGCAGCCTGTGAGTATAGCTTGCAGCACATGAGTTTCGTACAGCACTAAACCTGTTCCTGCAGACTCATACCTGCTTTTGCTTGTGCGCGCGATTGTTGGCAATCCTCGCCGTAGGATATGGATGGTGAAACTGGCTTTGTGAGGGGTTAGGGTGAATTCAGGCTGACCCAGCGAGTAAGGGCTTGCAATGAACACAAGGCGTAGCTGCATGACGCAACGTAGAAACCACAATATTTTATTTGGACTTGTCGACAGATCGAACTATGGGCCCGAACACTGCGATCGTGTGCAGATCATGACGTTGTCTAATCGTTCAAGCCAAATGCTGTACAAATGGTGCTTTGCTAAGGCGGTGCGATACAGGCGTGCTGTTGACCCGAACACAGCATCGCACCTAGCGCTGTGCCTATATAATACTACTCTTTTTCCCAGGAATTGGCTTCGCGCAAAGACAGCGCGTAGTTATATGTGGCTGGGAAGCTGGTAGTTCTTAGTTACAACAGTATGCCTGAGAACTCTATTAAATAGTGTACATTCTTCCGTAGACGTTAAACAGATGGGCTGGCAACTGTTGAAGGAAGCAATAGCCACTCGTCTGGTTGAGCAGTTTGTGAGTATAGAGTGCAGAACATGAGGTTCGCCCAGCACCAAACCCTGTCGTACAGCACCAAACCATTTTGTTTGCACCCACGGTTGGGGACGTTCCCTTTGGATACGGATGATGAAGCCACGAGTAGTATCGCTTCGTTCATCCGTTTTTCGGGTTTTGGCACGAACTGACGGTGAACCAGGGAGTAAGGTTTTGCAATGACCACAAGACGTAGCTGCATGACGGGTCTTAAAAACTCCAGTGTTGTATGTTGGCCTATGGATATCTTAGCAGCAATAACACTGCACCGGAACACTGCAATAATAACAAGTTTTATTTTGTTAACATGGGGCCATCCAATCGTGATGCTGACCGGACCACAACAAGGCACCTTGCACTGTGCCTATGTAAAGCTATTATTTTTTCTGGTTTTGGCTTCGTGCAAAGAAAGCCCGCAGTCAGAACTGGGACGCCGGTAGTTTGTTGTAACAACAGTGTATATATTCTTCCGTAGGCGTTAAGCAGATGAGATGGCAACTGTTCAGGTGGCAATATTCACCCTGCTCACAGGTTTATTGCTGCTCGGACGTCTTGTGCTGCACGGTACATTCGCAAATTGCGGAATGAAAAGAGTGAATTTGTGAATGTACCGTGCAGCACAAGACCTCCGAGCAGCAATAAACTTGTGAGCACAACCTCAAGCTATTTTTTGCACCAGGGGCTGGGGGCCGTCTCCACGTTAGGCTATGAATTGTGCCACTGCCACTAGTCGTTAGTGATTCCTTTTTGTTCATGTCTTCACCACAGCGACGGTGGCACTGTGGGGTGAGGGCCTAATTCACTTTTGGTGCTACTGGGGTGTGTTGACGGTGCACAGGCAGTACGTGCTTGCATGACCACAAGGCCTAACTGCATGACGCACCGTAGAAACAGCGATGAATTATTCTGACTACTGGATAGATTAGCAGCCGGCACATTGTGCCGGAACAGTGCGATATTGTGGGGATCATGCTGTTATTTAATCTCATTCACTCAATGCGTTACAAGTGACGATTTGTTAAGACCGTGCGATACAGGCGTCCTGCTGCCCCGACCACAACATGGCACATAGGGCCATATCTGTGTAAAGCTAATATTTTTCAGGATTTCACTTCGTGCAAAGACCACCTTTTGTTATGGCTGGGACGTTTGTAGTGTGTTGGTACAAGAGCTTGCCTGAAAATTCTATTACGCAATGTATATTATTCTGTGGAAGTTAAGCAAATGAGATGGCAAGTTTTAAATCAAACAAAAGCCACTTTTGTCGTTGAGCAGTTTGTGAGTAGAGTGTGTAGTGCAACAGGCCTGTGCAGCACTACACCTGTTCGTACAGCAGTAAACCCTTTTGTTTGCAGTCGCGGTTGGGGGCGTTTCCCCTCGGTAGAATATGGGAGGTGAAGATGGCACTAGCCATGAGCAGCCACCCTTTGCGCATCATTTCTTCACCACAGCAACTATGCCTCTGGGGTGTGTGGGACTAATTCTGTTTTGGGCGTTTTTGCGTGAATTGGCGGTGACACAGGGAGTACGGAATTGGAATTGCCACAACGCTTAGTTGCATAACGGATCAAAGAATCCCAATATATTGTGCAGACTTGTAGATGGAATAGCGGCAGGAACGCTGAGCCGGGACGCTGCGCTTTTCTGGGGATCATGGAATTATGTAAACGCGCAAACCGTGTCCTCTACAAGTGACGCTTTGTTAAGAAAGTGCGATACAGACGTGCTTCCAACCAGAACACAACAAGGCACCTCCCGCTGTGTCTATGTGAAGCTGCTATGCTCCCAGGGTTTGGCTTCGTGCAAACCTGGCGTTTCGGTATAGCTGGGAAGCTGGTAGTTTGTTAGTACAGCAGTGTGCCAGAAAATTCTATTAAGTAGACGTTAAACAGATGAGATGGCAACTGTTAAGGGAGGGAACAGTACATCTTTTCGTGGAGCCGTTTGTGAGTATAGCGTGCAGCGCATGCGGTCCGTACAGCACTAAACCTGTTCGTACTGCACTAAACCTTTTTGTCTGCCCCCATGGTTGGGGGCGTGGAGCCGTTTGTGAGTATAGCGTGCAGCGCATGCGGTCTGTACAGTTAAACCTGTTCGTACAGCGCTAAACCTTTTTGTCTGCCCCAGCGGTTGAGGGGCGTTCCCCTTGGTAGTATATGGATGGTGATAGTCATGTGCGTCGTACCACTTTGTTCATCATCTCTTCACCACAGCGACTATTCCTCTGGGTCGTGAGAGACTAATTATCTTCTGAGGCTGCTGTGATGAATTGGCGGTGGTGCAGGAAGTAAGGCCTACCAATGACTACGAAGGCGTTGCTTCATGACGCATCACTGAAAACACCGGGCGTCCCAGACGTAGCGTCGACCGGAATGCAACATGCCGCATAACGCCTTGGATACATAAAGCCATTATTTTGTTAGAATGTCGCTTCGAGCACAGACGGCGCTTCTTTATAGCTGGGAAGGTGGTAGTTCGCTGTTGCAGCAGTGTGCCTGAAAATTTTATTAAGTAATCTATATTCTTCCGTAGACTTTACGCAGATGAGATGGCAACAGCTCAAGGAAGCAATAGTCACTTTATTCTTTGAGCAGTTCGTGAGTATAGCGTGCAGCGCATGAGGTTTGTACAGCACTAAACCTGTTCGTAGGGAATTAAGCCTTTTTGCTTGCACCGGCGGTTGCGGCGCATGCACCGCCAGGATATGGATGGTGAACCTGGTACTACCACTGAGCACGATAACTGCGATCGTTTTGCGGATCATGCCCATATCTGATCGTACAGAACAAATGTTGCCCAAATTATGCATTTTTTAGAAAGTGCGATACGGATCTGTTGCTGACCAGGACACAGTATCGCACCTAACGCAGCGTCTATATGAACCTGTTATATTTTTGGGAACTGGCTTCGTGCAAAGAGGGCGCTTAGTTATATATAACTGGAAAACTGGTAGTTTGTTGGTACAACAGTGTTCCTGAAAGGCAGTATACACTACTTAATAGAACTTTCAGGAACACTTTGACGTTAAGCATATGAGATGGCAACTGTTCAAGGAAGCAATAGTCGCTCGTTTCATTGAGCAGTTTGCTAACGTAGGGTGCAGCACAAGACGTCCGAGCAGCACTAAACCTGTTCGTACAGCAGTAAACCTTTTTGCTTGCACGCGCGGTTGCGGGCGTTCTGCCCATCAGGATATGCACGGCGACACCGGTAGTACCACTGAGCGCGAGAGCTCCGATTTTGTGCTGATCGTGCCTCTATCTAATCGTACAAACCAAATTTTGTACAAATGATTTGTTTTTAAGACGGTGCGATACAGACGTGCTGCTGACCGGAATGCAACAAGTCACCTACCGCCGTGCCAATGTGAACCTGTTGTTGTTTCAGGATTTGGCTTCGCGCCATGACGGCGCTTACTTATAGCTGGGAAGTTGGTAGTGTGTTGCTACAACAGTGTGCCAGAGCTTTCTCTTACCTAGTGTATATTCTTCCGTAGAGTCACTATTGTGTCCTTGAACAGTTGCCATCTCACCAACTTCTTTCCGTTGAGCAGCATGTGAGTACAGCATGCACCACATGAGGCTCGTACAGCACTAAACCTGTTCGTAGAGAGCTAAACTTTTTCTTTTGCACCAGCGGTTGGTGGCCGTTTCCGCGCTAGGATGATGAAACGGGCACTGGGCATGCACATTCCCTCTTTGGCCATCATGTCTTCACCACACAGACGACGCCTGGCCAGTTCGATAAACTAATCCTCTCCTGAACGACCTGGGGTGACTTGGCGTTGACACAGGGGGTAAGGGCTTGTAGCGACAACACGCAGCTGCATGACGCGTGGGAGAAACAAATATATTTTATGTTGACTGGTGAATATATTAGCGGCCAGAACACTAAGCCAGAGCACTGCGAACGTTTGCATATCATGGCGTTATCTAAGCGTACAGACCAAATGTTTTACAAGTTGTGCTTTGTTAAGACCGTGCGATGCTAGCTAATCGTGCTGCAATATTGAGTTGCTCTCTACACTAGACCACAAACAAAGTAGTGTAAGGACTAACATGCCGCTGCATTTCATGTAATCCATGTCTATATTCCCCGCGTCATTTATGTAGTCTGCCATGCGGTTTTCTCGATACAGAAAGTACGTAGTGATTTGATGCTTCATGATGCGCATGGGGTGTACTCTTTGAAGCATTTTAGTCACGAAGAATTATCCCCATATATCCAGGAACTCTGCCGCTTCACGAATACTAGGACGTAAACCTCAAGTGTGACATATGCCGCCGTTCCGGAGAGGACTGCGCACACATGCATGTTGCGCAAAACACAGCCGTAACCCCTTGTGGTCCTGAAATATTCGACAACAAATTTGTAGAGAGTATTAAGAAGTTCCCTAGCAACGCTTGTTTGTACGGGTGGCGGAAGTCACCTTAGCTCCCATTTTGCTCACCTTCGTATTGCTGAAAGCGCACGAAAATGTGTTGCATTGGCGGACGCCCACTTCATCTCCTCCGAGTAACCTGGAGCTGATGCTGCTTAGTAGGATTTTCTTGCAAATGTGGAGTTACGTATAAAACTTCCACGTTGCTTTGAATCTGTCTGCGCCTGTATTGATGCAGTCAGTGGGTACCTTTAAAGTGTCTTTACACCAATTATCTGGACGTAGCATTTATGCACTACAAGCAACTACAAGTTCCTGGGCTTGCCCAAAGAACGGGGTGCCTCTAAACCACCTGCCGTATGCTTGATATTTATTATTGTATCTTGCCTTTTAGGAAGATTCTTCCGCCCAGGGACCCCTTGCTCACTTTACTTATTAACGAAGCCTTTTCCCCATCTGCAGCTTTTTTAAAACGATAGAATTCCTGGCTCAAGTGTCGACACGGTTTGCGCAGGGTAAACGCTCATACCATCAGCCATTGCCACTCACCAGCAGATTTATTTCGCTGTCCTGCGTAGTGCTGCACCTCCTTAGGATTCCCTGTGGATAGAACAAGCGTGATCCCTTCACTGGAGTTTAGCAGGCTAGAATTTTGTGCTGCCCTCTGCCCTTGCACCAGCCGGAGTTTCACAGGGGTTTCTACTAATTAGTATGTATATCTACTAATTATGATTATTGTGAATACATTTGCACTGTCGTTAGCATCGCACCCGTGCTGCAAAAACACTTGCCTCTGGCTTAGAGTGTAGCGCAGAGCGAAATGGAAGGATATTTCAAAATCTGCTGCAACAGCTTGGCGCTAACAGTTGGAAGCCCCAAAAGCCCTATTGCATTAGACAGGCCTCTAAAGCTCACCATGCCCGGAAGGAAACGAATGCTGGCTTTGGACTCCCAGTCGATAATCGCTGCTTGCTTGCTGGAGGGCGCCACTAAAACTCAGGGCCGAGTGTTAAGAACCCTCTCCCGCATGGGGAACTCATATAGGCAGCGGCATTTTTTTAAAACGCTAAATTTTAATATATGTTCTGGTGGGCATCTTGACCTTTTGATGCTAGCAATGATTTGCATTCTCCGGGGCCAAAAGAGCTACGCTTGATCAGGCCTTTGCATGCAAGCACTTCCACAATACAATAAACGACCACGTCATCAAAGGGGTGGGGTAGGTTAATAGACAAACAAAACAAAGCCTCAACCACTACGGAAAGGGCGACCGCAGGAGTCACATTGAAAATGACGGCAAACACGGCGACAGGTGGGGGCGGTACATAGAAGACATGCGGGGCAGGACAAGCAAAGTGTAGAGCGCAACAGTGGAAAAATTGTAATGGAAACCTTGGAACTCCCCAAGTCGTATTTAAAGACATAATACTCGTATATAGTAATTATTCTATTTCTTCTTTAAAGACATAAGACATAATACTCCCATAAAAATTGTAATGGAAATGTTGGAACTCCCCAAGTCGTATTTAAAGACATAATACTCCAAAGTGTTTTCCAGTTATATCTCTAAAGGGACCTACCTGGTACCCAAGTAGTGACTAGGTGTTACGCTACACTGCCGATAGTGGTCGTTGGCGCGGGAATCCACCTAACCTATGGCTCCATCTGCGGCACTCGATTCTTAAAACATTTAGCAGCATTAATTCCCTTTCTTAGTTGCTAATGTGACAATCATTCTCTTTATGGTCGGTGAGCTACCAGAGCCACTTTGTAGTGCCTGTGCACTACAACTAGGCTCCAAACATACTTGACCGCCAGAGTTGTAAATGGCTCCTGTTTTCAATGCCTACTGAGCCATAGTTACGATTAAAATAATGAAAACCTGTACTCAATAAAAACCTTTATCACCCACAATTTAGACGCCTATGAATGGACCGACGCTAACTCGTTGGCACCGAGGTGCGTTGCACGACAATATGTGCATCATTGGGCTTCCGCATTAGAATGAAGATACAGCGATATATACTGCATGGAAACTATTCAAAACGTAAACAAGCTCCTAATAGTTCCGCTTTACATACTATAGGCTTATACCAAACTACCCCCACAGTAATACGAATCGCACTGTCCAGCACCCCCACGCCCCGAGCTGAACGATTTTCCCACGCGCGCTCATCTCGGGTGGGGCTTCGCCGTGGGCTGTTGCACGGGGAGGAGGTGAGAATGCCAAGCTACTGTAATAGTTAATATAAATAGGTGTTCTGTTCTTTGAAGAGTACATTGTTCGTTCGAAGTTTTAACTTATTTCAATAATTACGTGTGCATTCTTCGCGGCGGGGAAAAGTAGACATTTATATCCTATCGCAAAAATGTGTCTCTCTCAATTGCTCGTTCTTCTTTCCGCACTCCCCATTGGAATGGTAATGTGTGGGCCGCAGGGACCCGAAGACCAATCTGTTTCCTCGATGAATTTCTTAGACGGTAGACCGCGTGCTCAGGGGATCAACGAGGTGGCGCGCAGAGCACGACACGGGAGTCAGGGACTCCTCGTACTGTCCACGTTGGCGGCAGCTTTGGTTCTCACTTTTCTCATAATGCGCTGCTTCAAGTCCCTCTCGGCCAGTGGAAATATTAAGCAGGATTCCAGAACCAATTCACGGAGGCTTTCTTACATTCCCCATGCGTGTTCTGTAAGTACTCAGAAACCGGGCACTGCTGAATGGGACATCCCGCTTTCGTGTGTTGTTTCTTTTGCTTGGGGTTATCAGAAAAGGTTTGCAAGTTTCTGCCAAGGAAGGTTTGGCTGCTCGCCACACCGGTTTTTTGTGAACTGTGAAGATTAACGGAGGTTGTTCGCATAGTTTTGTGTGATGGGATGCGCATTGGCCTTTGCCTGGCGTTAGCGTTATGCTAGATTCCGGTTAGTTAGGTACGCAAAGCCTAGCAGTGGTTTATGTGACGATAATTGCACGAAAAACCGCGGCATTTACACACGAAACCCTTGAGTGGAGTTGCGAGGCACCACTCCTTCTAAAAGGTCGTAGTGCAGTATTGGAGATTTATGGCAACTTGGAAGAGTGCTCATCTAGCTTATGTGGAGCATCCGTACATACTACACTTAAGGGGTGTCGGCATTGGTCAGCTTGGATGTAACCTACTCATAGTTGCGAGGCGCTTGCGCGTGTGCGCTCTCGAACGTCCGGCCGGCTGCTGTAGGTTAGCGCGTGAAAAGGTTTGGATACTACACTGCACGCCTACGCTGCATAGAGTGAGGTGTTAAGGCGAATGTTTTGCCTCTGTGAAAGGGTCTATTTGATCCCCTCTATGCACTTGATGTACACTCCTCAGGCCTCCCAATGTTTAGTCCCTACAGTTCTTATCGCGCTAACTTGTGGGTACTGCCGTGTGTGGCGAACAGTTTGCATACGCGGCCAATAAAAAGCATCGGGCTAGATCCAGCGGAAAGGGAGCATATGCATAACTGCACGCGTAACTAGAAAATTTGGATTGGTTTGATTTTCTAGACACGTTTGCGGTTTGTTCCGCGCTCAGAGGGTGGCGGTCAACAACTGGAAGGGTGCTTGTGTTGGTCGCTGACAGCGGTTGGTTGACAATCTGAGCTTACAGTTTGAGGAGGCTAGGCTGGGTAACGCCGAGGGAGTTAATGCGAGCATGATGATACAAGGTATTCCCTTAATGCATCTGGCGCTACTGCCTGTACAATCTAGCGGCTTCGGGGGGAGGTTGCTTTCGCTACTACGCGCTTGGCGGTTGTGTGTATTGTGGTGTTTTGACGGTGCTGCATGACCGAGGCCCCTAGAGAGAACAGACAGTGAGTGTCAGGTAACGTGCTAGCGAACAGAATTGGTGGATTCGTGCCAGACTGCTGACGTAGTTGCACGCGACTGTACTGAAAAAAGACACCACGGCAAGGCAGTTTGCCTGAACGGCGATATGAAAGATATTAGTAGTTTGCTTGAATAAAGGAAGAGGGAGAGGCACATTACGCAGCCATTTACACCCCAACAGCATATGCATCCAATCATCGTGAGGCACGCACAACTGTAGGAAATCGGACACAACCAACATTCATCATGCATGCTGGTCATGCTGTTCACTTATCAGGCGATGCATGTCTTGTTAGGGAGGGCTGCAGGGAGTTGTGATATTCGTTGGATTCCGTAGCAAAAGGCAAGCGAAGGGTCTCCCTCTCTGGCTGGTACGTCTGCAAATAGAATAGGCGGTGCTTGTGTAGCGTGGTTAATGCAGTAGAATGATGCGATGGCCACTCGGAGTGAATCACTACCACATAGGTCGGTTGCTGGTATTACGGCTTCAGACAAAGCTTGCATTTTTGAGGTTTCGCTTCCAGCATTTGCCTCCTGCGCTTTGGTGGTATTAAATTGAACAGTGCTACACGATATAACTGGGGAGTCTTTTACCATGCGACAGTTTGGGTACGGGCGGGTGAAATGCAGCGTGCCAAGTCTGTAAAACACAGAGGTTTGACCGGAGCTTCTAGAAAAGTGTGCAGTTTGGTCGGGACTCTTAACACGTGTAGTTGGGTTGGGCCCACGGCAAACTTCAGCAGCTATAGGCGTGCTTGTGTTGGTCGCTGACGGCGATTTCTGCAGCAGGATATTCGTAATGCACGGCACTCTGCCGAATGCGCAATGGCGCGTGTGCCGTATCAGGAAGTGCGTTGGACTGGCGCGCCAAGCACTTCTGCAACACATTCAAAAGGAATACTTGATGTGGCGAGTGCTTGGATGTTTAGTAGACGGTAGTCTTGCCTGTTACCCATGGTGGATCAGCCACAAGAGACCATTTCTCTGGTACAAGGAAACATGAAAGAGTGGCATTTTTGTGCATGCGAAAAGGCCGGCTGTTTATACATTTGGCAAGGCACGAGCAAAGGAAGGGTCAGGGAATATGGGAAAAGTGCACTCAAGATATTGTGTCGTTCATTACCTAGAATGTGAGGCGCTGTTTTTTATGGCTTCATTTATGATTTCAAAATTTCCGTTTCCCATCAGCACACAGGGCTAAACTGCTGCTATTCCTGCGTAAACACGGCAGAATGGTAAATGCGTGAGCTAGTGAGGACGTGTGCATCTCCAGAACTCGGTTGATCTCAGTTAGTGCGTTCGAAGTTCGAGCGCACTATTTAATGCACTAATGTTGTTGACCTTCGGTTGCGGAATTCCGTTTCCCCTACTATTGACGTGGTTCACTGCGCTGTCAATCGGGGTAGCTGTTCTCTCCTGGGCCATTCACCGGGGAAGCGTCCAACTCAGTGGGGTTGCCTGTAATTCGGACCAATATATATTGTGCGTACAAACAGACTACCATCAGCCAGAGATTGCTTCTGCTTAACTGTCTGCTCGGATGATGCGCCTCGGTTGGGCGAATATCAAACGTATTCAGTTAGTGCGTTTGACATTCAAGCGCATTATTTAAAATACTCATGTTGTTGGCCTGAAGTGTGCATTGCAGCCGTCAATCGAGGTTGCTATTCTCTCCTTAGCCGTTCACCGAGGGACTGTCCAACGCACTGGGATTACCAGTAATTCGGGCCAATATATATTTTGCGTACAAACAGACTACCCTCAGCCAGAGCCTACTTCTTGCTAATGGTCTGCTGGGGTACTGCACCTAGTGTGACCCAATGTCAAATGAATAATACGTTCAACTGTGGCACAGTTTGTGTGCAATCAACACCATGCGAAGAGGAAGTCACTGAGGGTAGGTATGGACAAATGATGATGTGGAGAATGCCGGCTGAGTTGACGAGCAGCGAGCCATGCATGCCGGGGCGAACAAGTATGTTTCATTTGTCTAGTAGACGTCTGGTTATGTGTCAGTTTGTGGCATACGCCATGCTTCCATAAACCTGTCTACACGTGACGACAAAGTACAACCTGGCAAGAGATATCAAGCAGCCGTCCTACCGTTGCAGACGCCCTGTACGTGCATTCCTTAGCACCACAAAGCGTGCCGCTCCTCAACATCAAAGCCGTTCCAGAAAACGCGTTTGTCTCGGCGAGTTTGTTCCGTCCGGGGCACATAATGTTTTCACTGGAAATTGCGTCTTTGTGGGGCGGAAGCATTCAAGAATAAAGAAGCATAAAGGAACCTCGGAGGCCTCGCTAGGGCAATAAGCATGACACGCGGTTTTACAATCTGTAGCTGTATCGGCGAACGGAGGGCCCAAACACCATTGGCTTCCGAATACGCTTTACAGTAGCTGCTGAATGCGGTTGAAATAGGAAGTCGCAGCCAAGGCCAAAGTCGCAGACAAGGTTTGGCCTACTGCGGAAGAGGTATGCAGTCCTGAGTATGTTGCAGCCCTAACCCCTTAACCCTAACCCTAATAACAGTTACAAGGCGCTAATGGTTCAACAAGTGTTTGCTAGAACCCGTACAGATAGAGCATATGGGTCGCGTGTGCTTGTGTCCACGACGTGTGGCAGCATGAATATACTTGCCGTACACACGTGGCCTTCCACGATATAATCTTGTATATGTTAATTGTAACCTTCTGCGCTAACATTGGAAGATTATATTTTCAAAGGGTAGGGGTGTCCTTCGCGCCATGCACATGTGCCGTTAATTTCACGGGAAACTGCCGTCCATGAACAGATCACAGTGAGAGGAAACGGATACAAGCGCACTGATGAGCTCGAGGGGACTGCATCCGCTAATAGGTTGGGGTATTCCACACGCAACACCGCCAAGGGAACTGAATGTCTTTAGGGAGTATATGGATCATAAGCAGCATGCTGGACAGTTCGAAGACGCGCACGCCATATTTGGGAGTTTCATGAGGTCAATAACTTTCGGCGTACTGCGGGACATTCATGCACTGATGGAGATGTTGCATTTGATGCAATGGAACTGCTAGAAGAAGCTAATGATTGAACGAGTGTTCGCTGGAACTGGTACACTAAAAGGAGGTGGGTTGTGCCACAAAATAAGCGTTGAGGCCTTTATGCACTATTCCAAACGCCACACCGTTAAGGGATCTGGAGGCCCTTAGAGAGTTCATGGGTAATCAGGACTATGCCGGACAGTTCGAAGACGCGCACGCCATATTTGGGAGTTTCATGAGGTCAATTACTTTCGGCGTACTGCGGGAGAGGTAGGCGATCCTGCAGATGATGATGTTGCATTTGATGCAATGGAACTGCTAGAAGAAGCTAAGGGTTCAACTAGTGTCCGCTAGGAATGATACACTCAAAGAATGTGCGTTGTGTCACAAAATGAGCATTCAGGCTTTTAAGCACTACCCAACACGCCACACCATTAAGCGAACTGGAGGTCGTTAGAGAGCTCACGGATCATATGGAGCATGCTAGACAGTTCGAAGAAGTGCACGCCATATTTGGGAGTTCCATGAGGTCCATAACCTTCGGCGTACTGCGGCAGAGGTGTCCGGCGCTGCGGATGTTGCATTTGATGCAGTGGAACTGCTATAAGAAGCTAATGGTTGAACGAGTGTTCGCTGGGACTGGTACTCTAAAAGGAGGTGGGCTGTGTCACAAAATAAGCCTTCAGGGCTTGAAGCATTATTTGACGCGCCTCACCGTTAAGGGATCTGGAGGCCCTTAGAGAGTTCATGGGTAATCAGGACTATGCCGGACAGTTCGAAGACGCTCACGCCATATTTGGGAGTTTCATGAGGTCAATCACTTTCGGCGTACGGCGGGAGATTCATGCAGAGATGATGATGTTGCATTTGATGCAATGGAACTGCTAGAAGAAGCTAATGATTGAACGTGTGTTCGCTGGAACTGGTACTCTAAAAGGAGGTGGGTTGTGTCACAAAATAAGCGTTCAGGCCTTGAAGCACTATTCCACACGCCACACCGGTAAGGGATCTGGAGGCCCTTAGAGAGTTCATGGGTAATCAGGACAATGCCGGACAGTTCGAAGACGCTCACGCCATATTTGGGAGTTTCATGAGGTCAATTACGTTCGGCGTACTGCGGGAGATTCATGCAGTGCTGCAGATGATGATGTTGCATTTGATGCAATGGAACTGCTAGAAGAGCTAAGGGTTCAACGAGTGTTCGCTGGAACTGGTACACTAGAAGGAGCTGAGATGTGCCATAAAATAAGCTTTCAGGCGTTGAACTTTTCTTGTAATGCAGTTGGCTGCAGCTGTTGTGGCGATGTGTTGTATGCTGTGTGGGTGGATGCGACGCTTTGGGTTAGACTGATTGGTTCGTGAACCAACAGTACTGCGGAAGAGTTATTCCGTCCTGAGTATATTGCAGCTGGTGCAATGGACCTGCTACGAGGAGTTAAGGATCCAACTAAAGTTTGATAGACCCAGAACAGCTGGATGATGCAGATCGTGTCTTAAAATGAGCTTTTATGTCTGCAATCGCTTTTCGGGTGATGGGAGTCACCGTTATATCGGTTTATTGTGTGGTGTCGGTGGTGGCCAAATTGGACTGGTATGTGGTGCCTGAGTCTTGCAGGGTGACATAGCCGGCATGCTATATCAGCACAAGCGTTCAGAGCATTCTTTTTGCAGCAGATGTTTATGGACCGGTAGTGGTTTACGGTGAGTGGTGGTTTGCGTAGGAAGGCTCCG
>CAJFCX010000018.1:0-12240 GCA_904066255.1 Eimeria sp. OTU-X | reverse complement strand
TCTGGTGGTTGTTAAATACGGGTTTTATGTGCTGTGTTCTCGCTATGGCTATTGTGCGCCATTATTTTGTAGATACGCAGACATTTGGTTGATATGCGCAGACAGTATGCTTTCGTGCACGACTCGTGCCACTCACCGCTTCGCATCATGAATATAGTTGCAGTAGTCCCCATGAATGTACCCATGGTATAATATTGCACTTGTTATTTTGCAACATTCTGCACTAACATTGGAACATTAGATCTTGAAACGGTAGGGGCGTCCGTCGAGCCACGTACATTTGCCATGAGTTTGACGGGAAACTGCCGTCGCTGAATGGATCACGGTGACAGGAAACGGATCCACTGGCGTATTCCATACGCCAGTGGATCTGGAGGCCCTTAGAGAGTTCATGGGTAATCAGGACAATGCCGGACAGTTCGAAGACGTGAACGCCATATTTGGGAGTTTCATGAGGTCAATTACTTTCGGCGTACTGCGGGAGATTCATGCAGTGCTGCAGATGATGATGTTGCACTTGATGCAATGGAACTGCTAGAAGAGCTAAGGGTTCAACGAGTGTTCGCTGGAACTGGTACACTAGAAGGAGGTGGGTTGTCTCATAAAATATTCTTTCAGGCGTTGACGCTCTTTTAGTGTGATGCAGTTGGCTGCAGCTGTTGTGGCGATGTGTTGTATGCTGTGTGAATGGAGGCGACGTTTTGTCGCCGGATTGCTTCATGAACCAGGACTACTGGTAGCGTAATGGTGAAGGTATACTCTGAAGAATCTGTGCTTTATTCGCTTTCGTAGACGGCATCCTAAAAGCAACAAAGGAGGGTTTCAATGAGTTTCAGAGAATTGTGTACATCTCAACTGGGTTCAGCATGTGTAGCCATTTGCTCGGTAACGGTTTGCTGATAGCTGTCTGACCCTGCGGCAGCTATCACCAATGAGCCTGCTACAGTCGGATTGGTTGGATGCTGCTTTGGTACCATTCGAAACTGTAACCTGGTGAGATTTGCGTTCCTCCGGGATAGCACGCGGTAGCACTGGAGGCGTTCGGAACGTTGGAGATCATGAGGTATTATGCGGGTTGATAAGTGCTAGATTTTTGTGCTGTAATCTCTTTATGGTTATTTTGGAGCCTTACGGCGTTTTACCTGGCGAATCTCAGACGTTTGTTTGGTATGCATAGAAAAGGTGTTTTTTTGATCGGCATGTACCACTCGCGCTTCGCATCGTGAAACTACTTAAGGGTGCTTGAAGAATAAAGAACATCTTCACGATTATATCGTCGACGTTAAGGGGGATATTTCGAACATTTGGCATGGATCGACTGATCCCTGCCTCTTCCCTATATAAACCGTTGACAGTTGACAGTAAATGGAATCAAGAGCACTACGGAACTCGACGGGACTGCGTTGGCTACACCATTGGACTATTTCACACTCCACACTGGGGTGCTTAGAGAGTTCATAGTTTACCAGTAGTATGCTTAATGGTTTGAGGAGCTGTACACCACCTCAGGAGGCGCCCGCCATATTTCGGGGTTTCACACTTCGCTTAGTATCGCTTTACACATTGCAGAACAGTCAACCTTGTTGGTGGTGTCGGACGTTAGGCCTTCAACTTCTTAGCAGTAGTAGTCGTCATGCTAGTAGGCTGTTCCATTTTCGCTCTCCTTATAGAGAGACCATGAACCCAACATTACTGTGTTTGAGACTGTTTTGGCTACTAACGTGCTCTCCGACGTCTAAGCGTGCGAATTATGGAGTAGTCTGCGGAGGTTGTACGCGAGCGCTGAGGCAATGCCACGCATATAGGAAGTGCGTCTGCGCAAAAACAACTCCCGACCCTTCGAATTTGCTTATGTGTGCATCTCTTTTCCCCATAAAGAATCGCTCTCCGACCCTTCGAAATTGCTTATGTGTGCATCTCTTTTCCCCATAAAGAATTGCTCTCTTCAACATAAAAGCCGTTCGGGAAAGCTCGTTTGGCTCTCGTCAATTATGTTGCGTCCAGAGTACATAATGTTCTTCCAAATGGAAATTGCGCCTTTGTGGGGCGGATGAGTTCAAGGATAAAGACGCAGTACCGGTACCTTGGAAGCGCTGGGAGGGCAGTACGCACGACACCCTGTTTTGTCTTTTATAGGTATAGCATCTTAGTTCAGTTGAGCAGACAGCTTTCGCGCTGCAATACGTCGCTTCTTGGGGGTGGTGGGTGGAGCCGGAGCCCAATTGTGGCGTACTCCCGAAGCGTTACACAACCCTAAATATGTTCAATTTGATGCAGTGGAAGCGCTACAAGTAGCTAAAAGTTCAACGAGTGTTCGCTATTACTGATACGCACAAAGAATGTGCGTTGTGTCATCAAATGAGCTTTTAGGCCTTGAAGCATTTTTCTGGTGATGAGTCTGGCCGTAGCAGTTGCGCAGAGGTTATGTATGCTGTGGGAGAAAGCGACGTTTTGTTTTCGTTTGACTGCTTCATGAGCCAACACTACTGGGAACGTTTGACCACTGGCCAGAACCCCAGGTGGAGGAAGGAGCAAAGCCACGTTTGAATGTTGTTAAGTACAAGCTAACGAATCAGTGCTGAGCAAAAGGTTACCACGCAAATAGTAGACGTGTGTAGTGCTTGCGTCGTGAAGGGTAGAAGCCTGTCTGCTTTGACAGCACATTGGTTCAGAGCGGATACTCATACACAAGTCTACAATTGTTTGTCCCTAAACATGTGCAGCAAATTCTCCTGGAGGGAATTTGATAATTGCAGTTATGCGGGCGAGAACTGTAGGATATTCAGTTTAACAAATGGGATTAGTGTATCGGCTAGCACTCGGAGCAGCCTGTCAGTTCCCACTGTTGCAGTACACAAGGTTCTCGAGGAGCAGCTCGTAGAGCATTTCGACTGGTATAGTGACAGTAGACCTGCTGCTACAATGGGATTGGCTTGCGGCAGTGTTGGTAGCATTCGAAACTGAGACGTGGTGAGAGTTTCGCTACTCAGGGATAACAGCACCCTGCAGAACTGCAGGTGTTAGGTTCGTCAAACACCGGAAAAGGACAGTACTATGCTGGTTGAAAAATGCTAGCTGTATGTGCTGTATTCTCTTTATGGGCATTTTGCAGGCTCAGGGTGCTTTTCCAGACATTTGGTTGGTACGCACAGAAGGTGTGTTTTTGTGCACGCCACGTGCCACCCGCGCACTGCATCATGAAAATACCTAAGAGTGTTGACACAATAAAGAAACGGTAACATGTGCAAGCATGAATCACGTTGGCAGTACCCAGATGGACCTCCATTAACATTCTCGACAGGACAGCATTTTCTATGCACTTGGACTATTCCACGCACCACACTGTTAGATATACTGGAGGTGTTTAGGGAGTCCGCAGATAATCAAGGGAATGCTGGTCTGAGGAAATCCAGACAATATTTGGTCGTCTCAGTACATGAAGGATCATTTGCATAGTATCGCTCCTTCCGCGTGCTACATGCGTGCATAAACACAAAGTGGCGAGGGCACAGCTTAGCATGGTTAGTGGTGCAAGCTGAGCATGAGGACCCAGGTGGCACTGGAGTTGATTAGGGATTTGGTCTTGTAAACGCTTTTGCTCTTGCTGATGATGCGTTTAACTGGTGCATTGATCCGTAGGACTACTTATCTGTGGGGACTCTTTGCGAGCGCCCTGTGAAACGGAGACACTTTGCAACTTCCAGTGCGGCGTCGAAGGTCTGTGGGCAATTGCGGCAGCTTTGTTGTTTCCACTCGAAACTGGGGGGCTTTGCGCTCCTCACGACGGATGGACCTAGGCAGCAAAGGAGGCTTCAGGCACCTTGAACATCATAAAAGGGAGGTATTATGCTGGCTGATAAATGCTAGCTGTATGTGCTGTATTCTCGTCTTGGGATTTTGTATGGGTACGCCGCCTTTCCACGTTGACCCTAATATACGCGCTCATTTGGTTGTTATGCACAGAGCGTGTGTTTTTGTGCACGATGCGTACCACACTCGCTTCGAGGTGACAGAATAAGGACCATATGCAAGATTACGTCACATCGCGTTAACAGATAAAACAGATAGAAGTGCAATAAGTGGACAGGGCGTCATTGGCTATCTGCTTGGACGATTCCACACCCCACACTGTTAGGGTTGCTGGAGGTAGAGAGTCCACAGATCATCAGGGGAATGCTAGCCACAATGTTTGTTCTTTGCAATGCATGAAGGATCATTTGCGTAGTATCGTTGCTGGCGTGTTGCATTGTCTCGCATGCTACATGCTTGCATAATACCCGCTACACATTGGAGAACTGCGAGGACAGTTTAGAATGTTTGGTGCAAGCTGTGCATGTGGCCCCAGGTGGCACTGGAGTTGATTGGGACTTTGGTTTTGTGAACATTTTGCATTTTATTGATGGTGCTCATTAGAGGTGAATTGAGCACCAAGAATACTCATCAGTGGAGGCAATGCTTGCTAGCGCCCTGTGAAACGGCGATACTTTGAAAGTTCCAGTATCTAGTAGAGATCTGTAGGCAAAAGCTTCGGCGTTCGTGCAGGGGTCTGTGCTCTCAAATGCGGTGGCAATTCAGTGGGTAAGCATTTGTGACTGTTGTCAGCCAGCTCATCCATCAGGCTTTGTTGACAACCATATTATCCTACGGGACGCCATCTACAGTGTCCATGTCTACCCTTCGTTACTGTTGAAGCAGCTGTGGGGGACAGTGTTGACGTGCCTGCTGCGTTCTCCCCAGGGGGAACCTAAGATGACTGGAGGCCCTAAACGCCCAGCTAGTACGGTCGGCTATCGCGTAGCAAGATGTGCTTAAGAAGCTGACTTTGCCTCATCTGATTTTGATTTGATACATATGATGGGCGATGCTGAACGCTACATCCACACCGTTCCAGACAAGCTCGGATCGTGTTGACCAGTGTTTCAGGCAGGTAGGCGTCCTGCTTCATATCTGCCATGCAGAATATGCCTATACCAACGCTATAGGCATTTGACTGCAATTACACGTCCCATTTGGCATCGGTTGCTATGTTTGCGTATATTATATTGCTAGACTTGCAGGAAGGTGCAGTACATTTGCCTCCTAACGTATAATCACTCGAGCCGATTTTCACAGAAAGTGCGCTCAGCGAGAAAGCACTTCGCTTCCTTCCCAAGCTCAACAGGTGTCCTCGGAAGCTGCTGGTGCTGATGGTAAGGGGATAGTGAGAGACGCAGCAAATAAAGTCCCTGTTTAGTTACGTGATTTTGCTAAACACCAGATGGTGCGTCCTCTTGTGTGTGCCCAGGTGCATTTTATCAATTAGCTTGCTAGTCTTCGATAGATATTTCTCACTGCACATACGCATAATTGGTGTGTGAAGCGTATTATCCTGGTAGTACTTACGCACTGCCTGGCAAACAGTATTTTGCAATACACAACCGCAATTTTTTTTAATAGCAGCTTTGTAGATCGCTGACCAGACTAGCTGTCGTGCCCGAGCCATCTGCCGACCATGCTTCTATTTGTGTCAGTGTGGTTGGCTTCTGTGTGGTTGGCTTCTGTCTGTGTGGTTGATCGGTTAAGACACATGATATGTTATATGCTAGTCGCAGTGGCAAGAGCCCTGCAGAGTGTTCCTGACACTTCTGTGGCTGGTGCCCATTAGTTAAGCAGTCTGAGAGATTGCAGCAAGGGCCGTGCAAGCGTGCAAGCAAAGTATGCCTGCGCTTGCCGTACTACTGTTTGAATTGCACTTATCTTGTTAGCACTGAGGCCCACTATGTAACCGGATTTAGGGGGTACGCATCCTTGTCAATGCTACTACAGCGCACGGGTGGACACCAAACGTAGCAGACACCGCTTACTGGTGTTTGGCAGTTTCGGCCATAAATTTCACCCTCACCCGCGCTAATGCGTGTGGAAGCTAAGTGTTGCAGTTGGTGTGAGTGCTCAAAAAGTGTGCCAGCATCTCTTAAATATCTTAGCGGGCTTAGCTGTTTGGCATCTACATGTGTACTGCCGTATGCGTTATCCAACATCAAAATAACAGACACTAACGCCCAGCCGGACACGTGACCTTTGGACGAATTCAGCTCGTACGTGGGATAGGAAGACAACGTAGTATTACCAGCGGCTTACCTTCCAAATGACGTATCCAGCACATGGATGACCCTCATGTAATCTCTTGAGGCGTTAGATTATTCGGCAAAATTTTAACAAAAGCCTCCCCATACACGCCCTACATGTGAGTCCGACGACCTGAGGGGTGACGTCTCCAGCGAATCGCTCGACACAAAAGTGAATTCCCTGAACACAGAACGCTGGGGCAGAGGCCACGCGAATTGTCTCTAGCGTTTTGGCAAAGCAGATAGTGTGTTCCTCTTGGTACTAGGGAAGATTGGTGTGTTAGTGCGAATATTTGAGGGGACCCCAGTTCATATTCGGCCTTCGTCGATTCAGAAGGATATCAAATGTGTTTCATAGACAAAGGTAGTCTAGGCCTGAGCTATCTAGTTACCACCTCTCCGGTGCTCGAATGCAGTTTGTGCGTGTAGTTGGGTTTAGCCGTAGATGATTCATTGAAAGTGGTGGCATTCTTCTGAAGCTATTCGTGCTTCACTGCAATGGCAATGGCTGGGTTTCTCCCCATGCCGGTGGTGATTGACTTGCAGCTTTTGGCAATCCATTCTTGTGTGGTCCAATGCAGGCAACCACCGTGTCAGCCACGATATGTACTGCTTCGATCACAAGCGCGATTTTGATGCTCCTGCGTGCACCACGGGACGCCCGCATGGTGAATGTGTAATACGCGATTTCCCCAGGGTGTAAGCGCGATATACCGACCCGTTTCAGCCGCGGGCACTTACCGCAGACTGCAGACGGAATTTTCCAACTCAGTCACTGCTGTTCCGACTGAGTTGCCCTTCTTGCCAATGGCTGTGGGTTCAGCTCGGTTACTACTACTTCGGACTGTTCTGTTAGACAGAAATTGTGATGGGTCCATTTGCCCGCTATGCAGGGAGTGCGTCAACAGAGGCTTAGCCCTGTTACCGGCTGGAATCCTAAGGAATGTTCAGGAATGTTCAGGAATGTTCAGCTATCAACGTGCGGGATTTTTTTTCTGCAAGCATGAACACGCTGACCTACGTAGACTGAATGTAATTAGTTCAGCAAAAGTTTATTCGCTCTTGCCAGGAATATATAATTAAATGTCGTGCCGAAGACGGTGGGTAGTTGTCTAACAATGGCAGATCACGTCTTTTCAATTCGATGAGCCATCAATTTCCTTTACTCCACGTGTTGGGAACAGCAATCGCCTCTCCCGATAGGAGTGCCACCGACTCAATGAATTCGAACTTGTCAGATAGTCCGTCGAGAACTGTGATTAGCACGCTCTGACTCAGATATACAATATCCGTAACGATCACCAGCATAGTAGGGAGACTTGCTGGTTCAAGGATGCAAAGATGCAAGCAGCCAAGATGAGCGCACAGCACTGCGCAGAATAAAGAACGATCACACATTACCTTATACCCGATCCCACATTAGCTCGACGGATTGTAGATCGTGCGGCTTGCATGATATTTGTTTTGCAAATAGCAGCACGGCTCTTGAAACGGGAAATTTAAACTTCCGTCATGGTTTCAAATGCCTAAAGGTCATCTACATTAAAACAAAAATGCGTGAATGTAATGTTGTCCCCACGTTGTTTAGACTGTGAGTGGGCAACGACCACGTGTAAACGGTTAATTCGTAAAGTAACCACTCCGATGGGACCGTTTGCACCAGTTTTGTTCTGACGTCCACGACGCAACGAGACGCCTCCAGTCACCGTCGCTCGTAAGACGATTTCAAATGCACTGGATTACGCTAGGTGTATACTCATCCGCGTTTGGCGTTTATACAACGTCGCTGCGTTTTCCAGCACAAGTTCGATGTTCCGAAATTGCAGCATTTCACTAAACCTTAATCGTGACACTGGTGCCCCAGACGTACCTGCTTTTTGTCATTTTCGGAATGTATTGCTGACCGACGACAGTTCGCCCGTGCTTTCGCCTAGGCCTAAAGGATTGAAAGATCTACATGTTTGCCAATTCGCGTCCTTCACAGGAGTATAGTGGCTGCTGTTGAACCATCCTGCAAATGATTCGTGCAATGGTGGAGCGTTTTCTACCGCACTGTAGGGAAGCTCCCAATGTTGTAGCGAGACCTGTTCTCACCCCTAATGCCTCCGGAGTCGGGTGTTCCTGGCGGTTGTGAATTCAGGGAGTACGGCAGCCTCAGCGGCGCATTTTCCCACCAACGGTAGTTAGCTTAGCGCTGGGCAAGGTTTTCCAATCGCTTGGATAGCTGACAGGAATTCTTGCGTCGCATAATTTTGAGAATAATCGACACCTTGGTGTCGTTGATTCAAAAGGCAAATTCATAGGGATTGACGGGTAGCAGTTAGTAAGTTAGAACAGTATACAGAATGATCAGACAGCAAGCTGATGGGGCACTGTCAATGGCTGTTGCTTCCATTGTCTCCTTCCAGCAAAACGTAAAAACTACAAGTCAGCATACCTGACGTTCCGGTAAACGTTGAGGGTATTGCAGCATGGTCCATCATGCCATCGGGAGGCATTCTCAACCCCGTGGAAGGCCGTAAGTCTAGCAGTAGTTGCTTATGTACAAATGTGACCCTCTGACTTTTGGTAATGCCGTATGTATCATTTAGGGTGATTAATCAGCAAAAGCAGCGACGCCTGCATCTAGAATAGTGCACGTTGGCACGTACGCGTGCTTGGCATTGACAAGGACATTTCGATCTCGTCAACAGCGTTCTTAGGCGCCTCCCTGCAACTGATCACTCAACCCACAGAGCGCACGTAGGCGACGTAGGAATGCGGAATGACGCTTGGAGGTGCGAAACGCACTGCAAAACGGCGGGAAGAGCATTTCCGTGCCATTTCTACGGCTCCTCTTTCATGGGTTCACAGGTCAACGAGAAAGGCCACTACTGCCTCGCTTAACATACGTTGTGGGCAGCGATTTGCAAGGCAGTGCACCTAAAGCCGTCTCATAATCTAATCCGATTAACGAAAGTTTCAATAGTGGGCCTGCGCTATCTCCTCCCCTGCTTTATGCATACAGACAGTACGCATCCGCCAAGCGTGCATTTGTCCTTTGGTGTTGGGTTGTCATATAGCAGCAATAGGAGGAAAGTGTTACCCTATCTTGCTCTCCACTCCTTACGTATGTGATGAGTAGCGCTCCAATCATATGGACATTGGCGGGGGCAGGAAGAGCGCAGGTGTGATCTGGCACATATTTGTAGCCACAATGTTAGGATAGGCAGAGCTTTCCGTATATACATGACATACAGATGGTGTGTTTCACTACCCTGCTGCCTTGTGATCTCTGCTCAAGATTGCCTACAAGCTTTGGCATTGTAAAGGGTCCGTAGCCAATCCCCCGCCTGCCCCAAACTGTGGGCATAGCGGTCTAGCCATAAGTGAGCCAGCTGCTGAGGCATACGATTAGGGTGTTGGCTGTTCGCCATTATTAGAAATTCAAGGGGCACATACCCGACCACGTGCAGATTGTAAGGCTGGGTATACAGGGGTTTTGCACAGATGCACCTTGTTCGTTTTGGAAACCTCATGATTAATTCGTCTGCATCCCGTTAGGGTGGACTCTTAAAGAGTAGCAACAAGAGGTGCACTTCGCGACGTAGAAGCCCGCAGTGCAATTTGGTTGGGACTAGCGATTCCAGTTCGATGTGGACAGCATACTTCATCGCTGACTCTACCTGCAAGTGATTGTAAAGTGCAAGAAACGGTTGCTCAATGCGCCTGGCCAATTCAACGATTCTGTGAGTTATGCTTTTCCCGAATCGGCAGGTTCAACCGCCCTCCCAGAGCACTTCAACACCACATTGGGAGCGTTGTACCACATTGAGAGCGTTGTTCCCGAATTCTGGGTGTGCTGGCGTAGCGCCTGGGAGAGCAGGTGTAGTATGTTCGTGCCGTTGTTGTTTCTAAACGTTGTGCGCATAGGCAGTAAGGAACGGTCACATGCACTTCGCCTAGGTATGGAATGATCCCCGCACCCGCATGGTATGAGAGGGACGGCGATATTATAGAAATCTGTCTCAGATGTTGTCCACACACTGCTCTGATGGAGCACGTCGACCAGTTAAATGCTCTGAATGAGATGCTGCAGCGGGGTAGGGAATATTCTCGCATTACAGTGCTTTGTATTGAAGATCAAACTTTGATGATTGAAGAGAATAACGTTCACGCGCTTTATGGCTCTGCTTACGGATGCACTCACGAGGTGTGCATTCAGGTTGTACGGCAGCCCAACAGCGAACAATGTCCGTTGTCGACAATGCCCTTGTGCGGAAATGTGTGTTGGCGTCATTAGGCATTGGCATATACGTTGCTGGAGAAATGCGCCTCTGAATGAGGTTGTTTGCCGCGTATGACCATCCTCCGCAGTTTTACCATAATAGCGATATCTCTACTTGGCCGTGGGGAGCAGATAATGTTGTAAATAGTTGGTGATGTTTTCGTTGTAATGGGAATATTTGGAATCTGCGTGACGGAGACAAGTATGTGTGTCCCATTGACCTGCTGTTCCTTAGGGCAGCTCTGACACCTCTCTACATGCAAAACAAATGGCAGTCCTATGACATGGTGTATGCAATCTATGAATAGTTGGGGGGGTTTTCGTGGAAACAAGAATGTTTCGAATCGGCGTAATGGAGAGAAGTTTGTGCGCCTCACTGAACTGCTGCCATGCCACCAGCTATGAAATTGGATAACACTGCTCAAGGCACGCGGGTCGCTTCTATGGCGATGGCATAGCGAAAGCTGCATTGATATCACATAGGTATAGACGACTTCACGTATGTATCAGTGCGCCTATAGCGGTGCGGGGTAACGTATGGCATTGTGTGTGTGACTTCTGAACGTTTGTGGTGTGTTCGTTGTAACTGGCATTCTTCGAATCTGCGTATGCGAGAGCAGGTGGTGAGTCCCATTGACCTGGTGCCATGGAACGCGTTACCAAATTCGATAGCATTCATAAATGGTGGACCAGTTTTTACGCACCGTCGAACCACATGGTATCCAGTCGGTGTACTGAGGTGGAACAGCTTTCGGTGAGCTTATCCCTGGTTTGCGCGATTGGGCCGCCACTTGGATCGACTGTTTTTATCCGGGTGCCACGGATGCCCTACCGCCTGACAGAGAATGCGCACAGGTACATTGTGGTAAATCCACCTGATGCTTATTTAGATGTTAATGTGTCTCTTCTTCGCGCGCTTCTGCATACTCCACAGACTGTGAGACCCATCTTGCATTTTGTGCCGTATATGCTCCCCTTTGCGTTTGCTTCGCATTCGCGGACACACTTTGACACGGACCAAAGACTTCGAAGGTGCGCCTTTGCAATTGGGTGTGCTAGCTCCTAACGAAAGAAGGCAAATATGCCGCCGTCGGCCCTGTGGATTACAGAAACCCCTGCAACACTGTCGGGGGAACCGGCCCAAGTGTTTCCAAAAAACGTTCCCGGCCCATATGTCGTGTGCACGTATTGCGCTACTGTGTCGAATTCATGCAAGGTGGGCTCCTACCCGTCGGCGTGTGTTCGCACAAAATCGAAGAGCGCCTAGACGATTTGCATACATCTGTCGAGTTTTCGAAGGTGCATGGCATGCATGCATGCGTTGTTGGCGAACGTCAGGGTTCGACGCTCTGTCAGGAAGTGAGGAGGTCACACAATGGCCTGCCCTGCATTGTTCAAGGTTCCAAGCACTGGCTCAAATGCGCTGCTAAACGGGATCGCAAGACGGTCTAGGAGATTGGCAGTTATCATCAGTCGGCGGGTGCTCGTGCTGGTATTTGGTGCACCATGTGAGCGCAGCGTTTCTTCGACTGCATGCTATAGCAGGACTCATTCGTCGGGTTAAGCATGCAGTACAAACGGTGCTGCACTCAATAAAGTCCTGATGAATCCAGCTGCTCCGGTAGTGATCGCGGATCTTTGCTCACGCCTTGATTCCATCCGTATTAGCTCAAGACAGCACGGTCCTTGGGATGTTTGATTGCTACCGGATATTATAGTTCACGAGCTGCGGTGAAGGCTGTCCCAAGTTATCTGTAACCGTACAGGCAGTGAGTCCATATATATATATAATAATTTTACTATATTTGTATTTAAACCCATCTTCACACTCCCCACAAAATAAAATTGTTAGTATGTGGGGATGGGGGG